>MU832665.1:0-68948 GCA_029204225.1 Diphasiastrum complanatum | reverse complement strand
TTACCATTCTTGGATCATCATGATTCGGTATCCAATTGAGCTCTCTGGGATACAATCACTAGTGAAATGAGTCTATTCTTCAATTGAGAAATACTCACCCAAGAATTCCGTATATCCTATGCACACAATTTTTTACTGTGAATCCAAAATTACTCATTAAATCATGTGTCTTACAAGTAATAAAATACAAAATAGACAGTTCTAGTGGATTCTCTTCACATTGTCTGTTTTTACCAATTAACTTCCACATGAGTAAATCAACTACTCAAGTTAATTGCCAATGATTGTTCAGAATGTCAAATGTCTAGGTGTAGATCTTAATTGTACTAGTACAACACCACATTTAGATCCTATCCAAATCATTTCTAAGTTAGCAAGTAAATCTTTCATAACAAGATTTGTTAACTCTACAAGTATTTGTCCATCACAATACTTGATTATATGTCTATGTTCACCAACTAGGTTAAGTGCACCAAATAAATCTAGTAACCAGGGAATACATAGCAGATCCATTACAAGACTTATCATGCACAATTGAGAATAATCTCACTATGACCCCATACAACCACATATGGCCTTATTTGAGCAAATTCAATCCAAATCGGCCTATGTTACTCTCATATCTCACTAAGAATCTTGTAACTCAACTACTAACAAATTCTATTCTCATGAGTAAATAACATATATGGAAACCACTAAGATTGATAACACTCTCTCTCTCTCTCTCTCTCTCTCCTCTCTCTCTCTCTCTCTCTCCTCCTCTCTCACTTCCTCCTCTCTCTCTCTCTCACTCTCTCTCTCTCTCCTCTCTCTTCTCTACTCTCTCCTCTCTCTCTCTCTCTCTCTCTCATCTCTCTCTCTCTCTCTTCTCTCTCACAAGTTTTCCAACCCAATCTTACCTCTTATCACCAAACTTTCTCCCACTTAATTAGCCTTTTCCCTGATTCCTAGTATCTACTAAGACTAGGCTAAACCAATACAGACATTTCTGATCAACTTATCCCTATCCCAAACAAACTGGGATTAGTAACTTTTGATCTCACTTAGTACTACTTATTAAATGAATTCAAATTCAAACCACCTCTAGTTCCAAATTGTCCCACCTATTCCCTAGAGAATTCTCTTATCAAAAATTGTGCAATTGATAGGTCCTCTAACAGAACCTTACCCATCACTTCCTCCCCTCCCTTTAGTATTTTTTTCAATTTCTTATAAAAAATTAACTAGAGAGATGACAGATTGAAAATGTATGAGTCTTGAAAAGTCAATATAAGTGCCTTCCAAAAAGGATTCACTCAATTATACACATGACTTTTCTTCCAAACATTTTCAACACAAGTGACAGTAATCATCAACTATTTGAGATCTATCTATGCATAAGAGACAATCTGGATTAAGAAATTGAGATCCAATCATCCTGGAACATCTCAAATTCCAAGCCTTAACCATACAAGTAGGAATTCACATTATGATAAATAGTCCTTAGAAAAAAAAGTGTTTCCATGCTAGAAGGACCATATGAATTTAATTTGATGTCCAAATTTGAAAAAATAAAAAAGTAAGAGTTCTTTAACAGGTGAAAAATAGCTTTAAGATTTTTCGATTTGTAAATTATGAGATAACCATTAGGGATCCGATTTATCTCAAAATTTTCCAAATTACCCTAAAACAATAAACAAATGGATTCACTTGTCAGCATTACCATAACCACTAGCCACTAGATTACAGATCAGTCTCGCACAAGAAATTCCTTTCGGAATTACTGATGTCCCATACCATCAACGTTCTTCCAGAAGTCCTTTGCTTCTAGATCATTTTCCAAAGAATCAAGATTATTTGGCTATCCTATATTCAAATACAATATTCGATCTTTAACCAATTCTAAAAAAGAACTTCAAACCATTGAATTCTCCCATTTTCTTAAGCAATTTCACTATAGATGAAAATATCATCTAAGAATACCACTAGGCATTGACCCAGGTATGGACGAGAAATATCGTTCATATACTTTTGAAATACCCAAGTGTATTCATACTAGAGGAGGAACATTCTGAATTCAAAATATCCAAAGTAATACAATAATAGATATCCAATATCTATAACCAAATCCGCACGAGGAATTCCATTCCTTCTAGAAGATCCTTAACCACCTTATTTGATATTCTAGATATCTTAAAAATCCATGTGGATTTTCCTATATTGCATAGGCACATATCTATTTTACCAAGCACTAGAGAACCCATAATTTTCTTCCTAATGCATAACAATAATCCACTAACAAAATTGTCATTCAACAACAAGGACCACACACGGTTTACAATCACATTAAGCAACCCTTCTGGTTAGTACCAAGATTCTCAAATCCCTCCCATCTAAGAGTTCCAACTCGTAGGATAGGCTCTATCATGTGCTAATGGTACAAATGTAATCCATGTGTCAATACTCACTTCTCATATCACAATTTCCATTCAAAAGTAGGGTCATACTCATGGCCTATAAATATTCAATATGAATTCTAAATAACTAATTCAAAAACCGGCATTATGCAATTTTCCCATGGGGATTTCAAAATATATAATTATAATACAAACACATTCACTAACTCCGATGTCCTTTTTCCCTGAGAGTTTCCGCCCACCTCCAAAAAATTTCATAAAAAAAAAATGGCTCAAAATAATAAATGTACACGTTTGCTGACATATGGAATACCAATTATCCCATAATTAATCTTGGAAAGTGACTAAAGAGTGCATAAGTAGGGGGTCTTGATATTTTTTTTTAGTTGGATTTTAAAATTTCCGTTCGCCACGGCGGATGAGATAGGTATTGGTTGCAGATCATGCCACCACGACGAGCTTTTCCACGGAAGACAGAATAACAATCTCAATCTTTTTTCCTTCAGGAATTCCATGTAGATTAAAAATAATCGGTTCCACTTTATTAACGAATCATCTACAACTTTGGGTTTTCTCTTTCTTCTCCTCCGAGAAAAAGATTTAGGACTGAAACCCCAAATTCGGTGCGAATAAAGTTTTCACTTGATTCAATAGTACTTTCCATTTGTTGATCCCTTAAAGTATTCCTGTTGTTTATTTTATTAAGAGTTTGGCTTAACAACTGCAAATTTGCAGATTAGGTAGCCATTGCACCTAGACCATCGAGAGCTGCATTTGCATTATCATCTGCCATATTGATTTCTTGACACACATAATTAGCTAATTAGTCGAGATCCAATCATCAACCAATATAGTGAAAAGTTCAGAACCTTTATGACTGGCCGATAATACTTAGCAAGGTCTTTCACTCAATTTAAGCAATTTTGCAGAATCAATATCAAACTGATTTAATAACTAATAGCTTTTAAGGACCAAAACTAAAAAATTTACGAAAAACTGAGATTTTGAAATATGTTTGGAAATGGACCAACTGTAAAAATCGATTAAGAAGATCAACTTATCAGATTCACAAGCAAATCATTTCGAAACATCCTGCATGAATCTTAATTTACATGCATAGACTTTTTTTATGAAAAAACAACTTTTTTTTTTCATAATAGCATAGTTACTAGGGAAATTTGTTTTTTGATCTAGAATTAAAAAAAAGCTTCATGCAAGAAATCTACTGATCAATCTACTTACGCATGCAACATGCATCCAAGCAAGCATACAGGTCTATCCATACATTTCCATCCACAAACAAGCACTATACTGAATTACAAACATGCATGCATCAGACAAGCTAAATCTTCCATATTCTCTACAACATTACGACAGAAAACGGTAGATAGAGCAAGTCATTTTTGATTGGGAACATAAGCTTTATGTGGCTTTATGGGCATTCAGAACCACTTACAAGGGTAGTACAAATCAAACGCATTCAGCTTGTTATGGACAAGATGCAATTATGCCAATTGAATTTCCATCTCTACGCATAGCAACAACGGAACGGTTGGATGATGCGAAATCCTTCCAAATGATCATGAGACTTTACAAAAACTTGTGAGACCAGATTGACGACAGTTCATGCATTAGCAACAGAGAAAGCCCGTCGCAAGGCATGGCACGATCGTCGATTACACAAAAAAGATATGAAAGATAGTATTGATTCAATATGAAAACGTAACAGAAGTAAATGAGTACAATAAGTTGCGGATTGAAGTTGCGTACTAGTGCTCAATGGATTGAACCTTGCTGCTCACCGCAATGGGGATCCACGAGCGCGTCTTTACTGGAAAAATCAATATGGGATTCATAACCATGGCCTTTAGCACCTGACTGAGGCCAAGAGCTAAGTTCTATATCACCTACCAGACCGTTACACACAAGGTGCATGTGACACAAGCCGCCCTTGTAGCCATAGGCATATTTTCTAGCAAACAACACTCGCCCAATCATAAGCATGCCAAGAGTGTCATTAAACCCTTTATGGACACCTCTGATGAACTATGGATAGTTCACTAGTGCCAAACTTCATACGTCCATAACTTCTTCTATAGGACACCAAATTGGTCGTTGTAAAGCATATCACGGAGGGGAGATGGGCTACAAAGGGCACTTGACACATCACCTTGCCACATAGGCTTCACACGTGCGAGCAGTAAATGGCCAAAATTCAGGTAGTAGGGCGCACTTTGGGAAGGTGGTATCATAAAAAAATCAGCTCCAGCCCAATAAGCATCCAATCAGAGGTTACAAGAACTCTATACGGTTCATTAGAGAGGCATAGAAGCTTCTAACAGGTCTAGCAAGCAAGCATAAGCTCAGATCATGCAAAAAAATGCATTTTTGGCCTCCTTCAAACAAGCAAAACTTCAACATGATGGTGTCTAATGCTCACCTATCCAAATTGGATGCATGATGGCTCAAATCAAAGGAAATCCATCATATATTCAAGCTTTATGAGAAAACAATAGGTTCATACCCCCATTTGATAGGTTTTCATGCCCAAAAATCACCAAGATACACTATTTTTTTGATGTTTTTGAGGTCTCCTAATGGTGTCCAATCCTAACCAAACTTCATGAAAGATTTAGGCAGCTTCATAACCCTTGAAAACATGCTTACCAACTATTGGCTAAAAATTTGAGATCTACCACAAATTAGTCCAAAAATCATCAAAAAACATGTTTTTGACCAAATTTGACCAAAATTTGTGGGAATAAATCCACAAATAAGTGCAATCTTATCCTAATCCCTGTAAATCCATTACATTCAAGCACTAAAACTTTCTGATTTTAGTCAAATATGAATTCTATAGCCCATTTCTAGTCCAAAAACCCAATTTTTGGTCCAAAATCACTATCTAATCATCCTTTTGATTACTCAAACATCAACAATCACTAGATCCAATCATTAATTACTGTAAAACAGTAAGCACAATCTATAACACATACTAAATCAGTACCTACGGTCAATTCCAAGCAAAAACCATGAATTCTAGGTGAAAAATTCACTAAAACCATAAAAAATCCTATGATTTTCCATCAAAATTCATGCAGCAAATTTTACAATAATGATACTTTAGGCTGAAAGTAAACCAAGGATCTAAGAAGCCACCTACTTGGAAACGAGTTCCACCACCTGGAAGAATAAGCAAAGAGATACACCAAAAAAAACTGCAAAAATCTCAAAATCCTCAAGCCCCACCTCCTGATTGATGTGATCCCAAGCTCTGATACCACTATTACGATCGCCCAAGGAAGATCTTCAAGAATCCTATCACATGCAAACCAAAAGGGACACATGTGGAGCATAAATTCACCCAACCAACATGAAGAGGCTAGTCAATACCCCAACCCTTCACCCCAGCCACAATGAATGAATACAAGAGAGGAGAGGGAAACCTTGGCTCAAGAATCGGGACATTCCAATAGGGAGATGGGCGAGTTTCCCTGGTATGTATTCTCTCCAGAGAAGAGAATATTCTCCTTAGGATTTCCATGCAACCGCTATTAAGCTATTGACCTCCCTATTCTTGATTAGAGCAGTCATTCACCATGCAAGTGCTATGTCCAATTATGGGGTCTGGACCCTCATATGATTATTAAGTACTTGAGACGACCACACCCGGAATGATGTAGCATAACTGTTAACCACATACAACTGGAGTGACCGGCTATCCTCACGACAAGAATTATTCGACTCCCTTATACAAAACATGGACATTCAACACTGGGTGGAGCAACGACAACTACAAATCCAGCTGACATTCACGCATTTGACAAAAGGGCACAGAAGCCTTATCATTGATAAATTTGTCAGTCCATGACCATGTCATTGCCCATATTAGTGAGTGCGACAACAAGAGGTTCTTGGGAGGCACTCAAAACATAGTTTCAAATGGAAAACCCACTCTCGAATGATGTTTTTGAGGGACAAAACTCATAGGTGTTTCCCATGGAGGAGAATGAAGGATAGGGGCCCTATTTTCACGCTAATGGAGTTACAAGACCAATTGACAGCTATTAGAGAACCAATAAGGGATGTTGAGCTTGTCCACACAGCTATGAATGACTTGTCTTAAAATTTTCAAATGTTTGCAGGCGGCATTGCTTCGAGGGAGAGGCTACCAATGTTTGAGAACCTTCAAGCGAGAATTAGTGAGATCTCGACAGCCCTCATGCAGAAGAGCAAGCAAGGCTAGCTAAAGGAAAGCATAAGTACAAGAAGCACCCCAAGAAATCACATGTGGAGGTTGATGATCAGGATCCTCATTTGGCAAGAAAAAAGAAAACAAGGTGTTTCTATTGCCAAAAGCCTGGGACGTTGGGCAAGGGACTGCCGCAAAAAGAAGACGAATATCAAGAAAGGCAAAGTGGTTGACCAATCTTGCTGAACAAGAGATGATAGTGAAAATGAAGATCAAGGCATGGGCATTTGCGACAACATTAAGCATCACAACATTCTATTGATCACACGCATTGGCACGTGGATTCAGGAGCAACAAGACACATGATTGGCAACAAGTCATGGTTCAAAAGCCTAGAGCTTACCAATGATGGAAATAGAGTTGCAATGATGATGAGCGTCAAATTCATGGAGTTGAGAGCCAATTTCCTAATGGACATGTAAAGGTAATTAAAATGTGTTGTATGTTCCTAGCCCTTCAGAAAAGTTTGTTATTTGTTGGTACAATGGTGGATCATAAGTTGAAGGTAGACTTCAATAACAAGAAATGTCAGGTCAAGGACGGTGATTGAAACAAGGTTTCAAGGTGATTGCTGATGGCTTTAGGATAAAACTTTGTGGTTTGTACAAAGTTAAATGTTGTTGTTATGAAGTGCAATGCACTAGCATCAACACCTATATCGCAAAGTGATTTATGGCATAGACGTTTGGGGCATTTGAACTTCGAAAGCTTGAGGTTGCTTTGCAAGCTTAAGATTGGTATCATGCCTACCAAGTTTGGATGACAAAGAAGAGCCCTTTTGCAAGGGGTGGGTGCTAGGCAACACAAGGAGAGTTCAATAAAGAAGGCGCAACAAGGCAAAATGAGTGCTTGAGTTGGTGCACTCTGATCTATGTGGACCAATGAAGGTAACGTCCATTGGAGGCATTTTATCTTGACCTTCATTGATTACTAAAGATAAACTAGGGCTTAAGGGAGAGTATTAGAATAAAGTAAGCACAAGTTTTTCTTACAGTTCCATGACTATTTTCTATTTTAGCAGCATTTTTGAGATTTCTCTGTTTATGTAACAGTTCGCATGTGTGCCAGTTTGACGATACATACTAAGTAAAGTTGGAAGACGCATCCCGTAACGGGGACCGTAACACTATGCATCAGTGCCTCCCAAAGAAATAAGACTGTATATAGGTACTCTTTAGTCTTCTTGTGAATACAGTTCATATAGTGTTCTCTTGGGTTGAGGAGTATCTTTTTTAGTTTATCTATGTGTATGGCTAATTGCTTGCAAATTAGCTAACTACACTGCCAATAGTGATCCTTGATAGTTAATTTTATTATCCTAACTGTTATATCTATGGGATTGGCCCATCGATTTAGGGATTGACAATAAAATATCGATTCTTTCACGGTAATTTTCTCCAACGGGTGCCCAGTAAGTGGAAGCTTGACTTTGGTGATGTGCTTTTTAACAGTTTAACTATGGATTTAGAATGATAGTAAAATATTGATTCTTCATGGTAATTTTCTCCAAGTGAGTGCCCTGTAAGTGAAGCTTGATTACCTGGTGATGTGATGTTTAACAGTTTAACTATGGAGTGAGGTTTACTCCTAGTGAACTGAGTTAAATTGTGTTTGGGAGTTTTTTTTCCTTTTCAATCGGTAAAATAACAATAGTTTTGCTATCGCTCTAATAGATTTCGGTAATTAGTGATTTGCAAGCAAAAAGCTTTTGCAAGATTCCCATTGTAGGTGAGATTTAGTTGGACTAATGAAGTAAGTCGTGATGGTTGAATGGAGGTAACTTCTTTATTCACACAAACAGATTTTTGTTGAATACAGTAAGAGAGGTACTGGAATCCAAATTCTGTGGATTTTCTATTCATGTACTTTCATTAGTTGCAATAAACTAATAGACCCTAACAGAGTAATGCTAAAGCTAGAGAAATGAAAAGGAAAACCAAATTTTCATTAGCGTTTGGTATATGTCTAAGAAATTTTCCTGTTCTCATGAGTTATGGAAGTGTTCAGGAAAGTCACTGTGGTTATAGATGACTCAGATTTCTACCAAAGATTTATTAACTACAAAATGGGTATTCAGAGTTTGGACTCGAAGCTACAAGATTTTATGGATTTATGGAATAACGTTCTCTCATTCGATGCAAAATTGGCACTGTGGCAATTTATCCTAGGTCTTGCCTGCAGATTATCAGAATGAGTGCAAGCGTAATGTGCTTCAAACTTTCGATGATGTCGTTACGAGTCGCGAAAGCGTATGATTCCACAGTGGTGGCATCTAGGAAGCAATTACAGGCTAATCCATCTGGATCATCCGGACCCATCCAGAAGAAAGGAAATAAAAGAGTTCGTGGGAATAAAAAATTCAAGTATTTCGATGAACTAGATCAAGCTACATCTGAGTTTAGACAAAAGAAATTGGATCAAGCTACATTTTGTCCCAGAAAAAGACTAGAAGGACCTATGTGTTTTTCCATTGTAGTAAGCCTGGACATATTATGAAATTCTGCCAAGAACGAAAGAAAAGTGCAGTTCAAGTGATTGAGATGCCAGGTAAAGAAAATCTTAAGTTGGAAATTATTAAGGTTGATTGTGAGTGTAATTATTCTTTTAGTACTACTTCATTCTTGCCAAATGATTTATTTCGTTTGAAAGACACTTTAATGGACATGAAAATTGTATTTTAGTGGACAATGGATCTACTCATAATCTCATTAACTCTGGTCTTGTGTAGAAACTCGGCCTAAAAACTGAAGCCAGTAATTGATAAGAATCATGAGATGCTCTGATACGACCGATGAGAATCATGAGGAGAAAAATTCATGAAACATTCGCGACTCTCTTTCAAGATTCGGATGGAGTTCAGATGCGTTCGCTGGGCACTTGCCAGCTAAAACACACCTAAGATTCTCCAGAGAGTAGTCAGTTACTACTGATCTACGTTCATAAAATTAATACAACATTCGACTTAATTTCAACCAAGGTGCAAAAATTCAAAGGGAACAAGAAACTCAGACATATGAAATAAATAGCATAAGCATTCAACATCCAAGATCAGACACAACTAGAAAAATAATATATATTGATTTTCTCTGATTTCTTCAGGGCACTGCATGCGAATCCATGCAGTGCGTTGGCGTGAGAGAAGCACGGTTCTCTCACGAGTAGTAGTCTCGCTTCACTAGCAGACAATTGGATCTTTTGATCCTAGACAGAATTATCTTCTCGCACGCAGGGCGGAGCTTCTGTCTGTGTTCATCTTGATTACTTACTAGCATCAGACTTCAATGTCTCTTCTCTTAGTTACACTCTGTGTATCTTGTTCTGATATATGTCAAATATTATTGAGTAAGTACGGTCTCTCTATCTAAACCTAAGATTAGAGTGATTATACATCTACAACTAAAAAGGAAATTACAAGAGTGGCAGATTAGCCACGACCTAGGAAGTATAAGTTGACGTCATGCCATCAGGTCATATCTCTGTACTTTTGGGTACTTACGTGATCTCTAGTGGTACTCCTTGGAGCATGAGGACAGAATGGATTTTGTTTCCATCATTGGTTTCATTTACCTCGTCTGCCTTTCTCTCTTGCTGGATCGCAAATGAATCTCATTCGTGGATCCTTCATGTTCGCGAACCGTTCGTCTTCATCTCCGTTGACTTTCGTGTTTGCAAAACTCTTCGTGTTTCGTGTCTCTAGATGTTCGAGTTCGCGAACATCTTCGTCAGTGAAGGGCTGAAAACTAGCAAGGCTTTGTAATCAAAAACACTTTGTTTCTTCAGTTCCCTCTCAAAGCATGGTAGCTTTATGATCCCGAGACTGGTACTTTGCCTCTCAAAAAGCCCTTTGTCTAGAGCTTTAGTGAAGATGTTAGCAACCATATCTTTCGTTCCTATGAAGGTGGTCTGCATCATCTTCCTTTCAATCAAATCTCTGATCAAGTGATACTTGATCGCAATGTGCTTTGTTCTTGAGTGCAACACAGGATCTTTCGTCAGGTGTATCGCAGAGGTGTTGTCCATCTGCAAGACCAATGGCTCATTTCTTGTTTTCCCCAATTCATCCAGGAATTGTCTTAGCCAAATTATTTCGTTGGCCATCTTCACTGCTGCTACGTACTCTGCGTTGTAGGACGATTGGGCTACAATGGTCTGCTTCTTGATGACCTAGAGAATTGCTGCTCCTGATGCAATGGTGCATCCTCCTTAGAGCAATGAGAGTCCTGGTGCTGGCATCAATCACGTTGCATGTTTTGTTAGAAAACATCACACGCATCCTTGCATCTGCTATTCTTGCTACAGAGAGCAAGTCTTACTGCAAAGTTGGCACGAATAGAACATCTTCGAGTCGTCTGTCTCTACCGTTGGTGTTGAGCCAGAGTGAACCAATATCGTTCACTTGATGTCTGGATCCATCTCCAAGAACTACGAATCTTGAGGGATCTGAACTTCTGAAATCAGACATGATTCGTCTTGATGTCACGAAGTGCGAGGTGGCTCTTGAATCCAGGATCACCTCGTGTGTGTCAGACGCTGATGCTGCACACACATCTTCACAGATGTAGGCGGTCGACCAATTTTTGTTCGTTCTTTCTTCACCCATCTTTGAGCTCTTGGGATCCTCGACATAGGAAGAACTATTATTGTCCTCTTGTCTGTTCTGTGCTGATCTGTTTCTTGGGTTCTGGTGACAATCCATGGCTGCATGACCCTTTTTATGGAAATGGATACACTCAATCTTGGGATTGAGCCAGCAAGTATCTACTGTATGCCCGTCTCTTCTGCATCTCGTGCAGGTCTTCTTGTCTACATCTTGTCGTTTCGACCTCCCTTTGGTCTTCCAGTTGCTTTTGCTGGTCCCCTCTGTTTGCTGGTCATGATCCTACCTCTGATTCGACTCCCTCTTAGGCTTGAACTGTTTCTTTGATTTTTCTATGTTGTCGTAGAGTGCCTGGTCATAACCATCTTTGTGACCAAGATGCTCTTTGGCCTCGACTTTCTCTCGAATCTTGACAATCGCCTTTTCGAGCTTCATGGTGGGATCTTTCGCGAGCAGGGTTCATGTCATCTAGAAGATCTGGATAAGGATCTCAACAAATATGTGAGCTGCTTCTCAGCTGATACTGCATTCTCTGCTCCTGAGTTGTGTAGTGATAGAAACAGATCCTTCATCTTTCTCACGAAAGAGGTGAGGTCTTCTTTTCCATCCCACTGCAGATTCATCAATTCATCTTTCAACATCATAATCTGACTTTTTGATTTCATCTGAAATCTTGTGAGCAATGCATCCCACATCTCCTTAGCTTTGGAGAGTGTAGCCAGGTCAAGTGTAAGGCTATCTTCGATGGAAGATGATAGCAAGGCTATTGCCTTGTCATTTTTCTCTCTCCATTCGTGTAGCGCCTTGCCTGTTGTCGTAGGCATTTCTTCTGTGCCATCCACCCAGGGGAAGAGTCCTTCACCCTTGAGTATCAAAGATGTCTTAAATTCCCAGGCTAGAAAGTTAGATCTTGAAGAATTAAGTATAGTGCAGATCTTATTGAAGCCATTGCTTCTTGAAGTCTATTTTCTTGTTGATGGTTGATTGTCTGAATGCTTGGCCTCCTGGATCTGCTAGCTTCTTGGCTATGTCAGAATATGGCAGGCTGGCTCTGATGCCACTGATGAGATTCGTGAGATGCTTTGATACAACCGATGAGAATCGTGAGGATAAAAACTCACAAAATGGTCACGACTCTCTTTCAAGATTCGGATGGAATTTAGATGCGTTCGTTGGGCACTGCCAGTTGAAACACTCCTACAATCCTCCAAAGAGTAGTTAGTTACTATTGATCTATGTTCATAAAATTATTACAACATTCGACTTAAATTCAACCAAGGTGCAAAATTCAAAGGGAACAAAAAAATTCAGACATATGAAATAAATAGCATAAGCATTCAACATCCAAGATCTGACACAACTAGAAAATAATCTATATTGATTTTCTCTGATTTCTTCAGGGCACTGCATGCGAATCCATGCAGTGCGTTGGCGTGAGAGAAGCACGGTTCTCTCACAAGTAGTAGTCTCGCTTCACTAGCAGACAATTGGATCTTTTGTTCCCAAGTAGGCAGAGCTTTTGTCTGTGTTCGTCTTGATTACTTATTAGCATCAGACTTCTTCGGTGTCTCTTCTCTTAGTTACACTATGTGTATCATGTTCTGATATATATCAAGTATTATCCAGTAAGTATAGTCTCTCTATGTAAACGTAAGATTAGAGTGATTATACATCTACAACTAATCAGGGAATTACAAGAGTGGCAGATTAGCCACGACCTAGGAAGTATCTGCTGACGTCATACTTGCATGATCTCTGGTGGTACTCCTTGGAGCGTGAGGACAGAACGAGTTTCATTTCCACCGTTGGTTTCATTTACCTCTTATTTCCACGAACTCTTTTTTTTTTTTTTTTTGACTGAGTCTGGATGATCCAGATGGATTAGCCTGTAACTACTTTCTAGATGCCACAACCGTGGAGTCATATGCTTTCGTGACATGAACTACATCATCACAAGTTTGAAACACGTTACCCTTACACTCATTCTGATAATATGCGGACAGACCTAGGATAAACTGCCACAGTGCCAGTTTTGCATGGAATGAGGGGACTTTATTCCATAAATGCATTAAATCTTGTAGGTACGAGTCCAAACTCCGAGTACCCATTTTGCAATTCACAAATATTTGGTAATAATCCTTCTGTCAGATCTCGACCGAAGCTTTCTCGTCAGATCTTGATTGAAGCTTTCGTCAGATCTCAATTGACAGGTTTCTGTCAATTCTCGACCGAACCCATTCAAGGGACAAGAACCTGAGAGAGCCGAGTCCTCATGAGCCAGAACACATGTTCATGGTGTTGAAACATCACATGCCAGAACACACCTGAATGGAGTTTCTACTATCCACAGTGCTCATCATAAGAGACGTACACCCAAGTTAGATCTACCCAAGTTTGACGGTAGTTCGGACCCTCAACGATTTTTGCAAATCCTTGAGAATGCATGTGATGTGGATGGCAAAACATCTCCCACTGCTATGGTCCAACTGTGTTCGATGACCATGATCGCTAAAGCACATGATTGGTTTTTTAACCTAGATCGCGAAGATAAGACAGACTGGTCAATTTTGAAAGAGTCCTTTATCAAGCGCTTTAGGCCCTTTCGCTTGATAGAGAGCCCTTTTGTCAAATTGAGTAACATCAAGGTACAAGACTATATCGAGCGTTTCAAATGCCTCAAAAGTCAAGTACAAGAACAGCCCTCCGAACAGATGCTCATCATCTGGTTCTTAGTCGGCCTTCCAAGATGGATTAGACACGAGCTTAAATCCAATGGGAGAGCACCACGTGCTCTTGTCCATGAGTCGAAGCCGATACCCGAGATATGCTTTGGAAATCACAGTTGGAGTTGCTTAACAAGCAACATCAGCTACAAATGGAAAAACTCACCAATGAGTTTTAAACTACCCTGAAGTCTATCCAAAGCAGTATGTCTAGTCAGCCAAACCCTGCACATGTACCTTATAGACGAAAACCAATCTGGTGCCCACACTGCCGGGCTACACATCCTGTTGATGCTTGTCCTTCATATCAGCCTATCCAAGCACATACAGTCCAACAATATGAAGAACAGCCATCACAATCTAGATATTCCTTGACTTATCATGAATACCTGAAAGTCCAGATCCATTCGCCATACAAGATGGCTATGTCGTTATACAAGGGCCATTGAACAACATATGTTTCGTCTGTGGTGAAACCGGCCATTTCATGGTTGATTGTCCAGTCAAGTCCAAGTACCATGCTGAGTGTCCCGACTGTGTCAGAAAACACAGTTTCAAAGACTATCCAAAACAACTAGCTAAGATCCTACCTGCCCATCATGTCAATTATGAATCACGATAGGATCCTCACGACAACAACCCGAGCACCATAGCAACCAGCAGTGAACCCTGCTATTCACTTGAGAAGTTTCTTGCAAATCTTTGAGGAAGACATCTCGACTAACTGAGATTTGGCTTGTCTCAATATCAAATATTCTATATGCCTTGTGTGACGTTGAGTATCAAATGAAGATACTCCTACAGCTAACAGGGTCAAGTTTCTTTCTCAAATTAGAAGGAATGTGTACATAACAAAGACAACCAAACACTCGGAGGTGTCGTAGACTCGGTTTGTAGCCATAAAAAGCTTCGAAGGGAGTCTTTGAGTCGACTGCTTTGGTACTCAAATAATTCTACAGATAACAAGTTGTTGAAATATCTTTAGCCCAAAAGTTCTTGGTGAGCTGAGCATTTGACATCATTCATTGTGCTGCATTTAGCAATGTTCGGTTCTTCCTTTCGGCTACTCCATTATGCTGTGGTGTGTAGCTGGTGGTGAACTGATCATGAAAGTCGAATGATGTCAGATAGTCAAACATTTCATTTGACAGAAACTCTCCACTACTGTCTATACAAAGAGTCTTGTGTCGTTGACCAGTCTGTGTCTTAGCAAACTGTTGAAGCCTTTGAAACAGTTGAATGCCTAACACTTGTTCTTAATGAACATAGTGCTGGTAAATCTCGAATAATCATCGATAAAAGTGATAAAATATAATGCTGAACCTAGAGAGGGAGTACTCATAGGAGGGCCACACAGATCACTATGTATCAATTCTAGAATGTACTTAGCTCTACTGGCTTGTCCCCTTGGGAATCTTGATCTAGGTTGTTTGCCTAGTAGGCACATCTCACAAACATGTCGAATGTCAGTGGAGGCAGCATTAAAACTCAAATCCTTGACCATACTATTGTGATGCATATACAAGATTGATCTCATGTTTAGATGTCCTAGTCTTTGATGCTATAATTGGGCATTTGAGGTACTCACATTAGTGGAAAGTGCATATTCATGACTCAGAATGTACAAATTACCTTCTCTATTTTCAGAGAAAATTTCTTTATCATTCTTGTCCTGAATAGTACATTGTCTTGAATTGAACATGGCTCTACAGCCTTGATCAGTGAGCTTGCTAACTGACAATAAGTTCTTGGTCAGCTTGAGTATGTACAATACATCCTTGAGAAAGGTCATTTTACCATTTGGAAGATAAAGATGAACATATCCTTTGACTTCAATCTGCAGTGCACTTGAGTCACTGAAGTAGACATACTTCAAATCTACTGGTGTAAGGTCTTCGAATAAGGACTTACATAAAGTCATGTGTTGAGAAGCACTAGAATTGAGGTACCAATCCATGGCTCCTCTAACGGGTTCATCTTGTATCATCAGCAGTGTTGGGTCTTCGTGAGAGGTTCTGGCAGAATCAGATCCCCCATTTTGCTACATCTTCTTTTTGGCTTCGTTATAATTGAGAACTCGACAATCCTTGATGTCGTGGTTGGTTCTCTTGCAGTACTTGTAGAAGAGTCTGGTCTTAGGATTTTGATGTTGTCAATTGTTGTGATTGTTGGTCTGAATCAGTTTGCTCAGCTTTTGTCTTCTTGTCCTTTGAAGATTTCTTCCTCGGAAGCTGTTGCTTATTCGAATAGAGAGTGACTGTCTTCGAATTCAACATAGATAAGCTTTTCCTTCTTACTTCTTCCTATAATAAACTTGTTGTCACCTTTTGCAGAGACAAAAAAATTAGCTATGTGAGCCATTTGTGAATCTTTAAGATTCAGAGATACAATGGCAAGGGCTTTTCCATCATTAGCTTCCCAGGCGGTCAGCATGTCAGGTTCAGTTGGATTGGTTATTGAACCTCGACGTATCCCTAGAGTTCTTTTTCTGTGAGTATCATCTTCATCTTGAACTTCCACATGTGGAAGTCATCACTGTTGAACTTGTTGATCAGGCAAATTTTTGAAGATGTTCCTTCCATGATGAATACTCTAAGTATAGTAAACAATTTTGAATACTAATAGTAGTTTGGAACCTAGGCTCTGATACTACTCTGTTGGGGTGCGGAATAACAAACACAGCTCCAACATAGAAAACTTTATAGGACCTTTACGAAACTACAATATCATCATTGACTTAGATCGAATGGAGGAATGTCTTGGTAGGTGTCAGACACAACCATGAAGGGAGCGAACAATTAGGCGTCTAAGACAACCATGCTTTCTTCGAGATTAGACATTCCGAATTGAGTGAGTGTCAATTGAGAAAGAAAATTTTGTAATGAGCCTTATTCCTAATAGTTGGAACTCTCAGGTGGCAGGAATTTGGGAATGATAGTACCAACTAGATAAGTATTGAGAGTGGAAACAAACTCTATTCAACATGCCTATTGTTTTTATTGTGGCCTCACAATAATCTTCATGTTGTTCCTATTCATTCTCATAGAAAGGCACAAAGGACTCCAAGGATGACTTGCATTATAGAGACAACAAATATCATGGATGGCATTCCATTTTTCTAAGGCTGGTACATATCTAAGAGATGCTCTTCATGCACATAACTTCTACTTCAACAATCCTCTCATATTCTGAGAGATTATAAAAGTGATTAAAACTTTGTGTTCTAATTGTCAACAAATTTTGGCTTATTGCAATTTGACTTTTCTCTGATAGGAGAGAGTTCAGCTCATCAATCTATTTCATATAATTCAATTGGTCTCAACATAGAAGTGCTTTTCCATGGCTCTAGACATTTTATGTTCTTTACAATTCCAATTCTTTCCATACAATCAATTAGCTTTAAAACCAAAAGCGTCCTCATGGACAGTCCCATCATTGTTAGTTGCATAATCTGGCCCAAAAATAAACTTGCTATCTAAGAATGTCCAAAACATTCTAAATTGTGAAGTTTTCACACGTGTGGGGACAACCCAAAATGTGTGAATGATCTCCTAAGATGTGTGTGATTGCAAAAGATCTTGCACTTGATTGATTCTACAATTTTTCTTGAAAGGCAACAACACATAGAACATGCACAAATTATTCACCATCATACATTCACATGTGTAGGCAACTCATGATGAAAAGAAAATAAGTAAAAATTGCTCTCGAAAAGAGAGAGAATACAACAATAGGTTCTCGGGTAGAGAGAGAAAGCAACAAAAAAGTGATGTGTAGAGTCTCACAATCTCTCCAAAAACTAAATATGGAATCACTCTCTCCCTCTCTCAAATAGAAATTCGAGGTTAAGGAGGTGTGGTCAACATCATTTTGATTGGACCCTTATCTCCTCCTAATTTGATTAGTCTAGTGACATAAGGACCCTTGAATATGATTGGATCAATATCATGGATCTTTCACTTTTGATTGGTCACATGACTTCTTGACAATACATAGGAAAGTGTCACTAGCACTCTACCATCATGCCATGTGTAAGAAGCCTAACCTACCTCGAGCTACATCACACACCAAAAGTGGCCAAATCACCTACCAACATGTTACAAGGGGTAAAAAAGTCAAAGTACCCCCAAAACTCAAGATTAAGGCTCGTTGACTATTCAAACTCATCATAAATGAACTAAAGTAATTTTGCCTACTCTCCACACGTGGGAACATGCTCCACACATGTGAGATTTCACTATGTACATGAAATTGCAAAATAATCAAGCTAGATTTTGTCTATCTTTCACATAAACAATAGAGGCACATTTTTTTTTAGAATTTTCAGTTAACTCATGGTTGTTAAGGATTTTCATAGAGAAATATCTTTATGTACTATTCTAAAAGAATCTTAACATAAAGACTCTTGTATAGAATGATTCAATCACAAGTAATATATAAAATTTTCAAGGATTACCACTAATCCTATTGCATATTATAATTCCATAACCAAAATACTAATTTTGATGTCATGTTTTACTTCCTCCTTTGAAGATTTTTAATTTCTCAAAAATTCTAGATTCAAGCAAGAAAGTGAACAACTGATAGTTTGCAATTGTTTGTTCAAGTCTTGACTCTAAAACTTGCTCTCTTGAAAAAAATTATAGGGGTTATAGCTAACTAACTCAATTCTATTAGTTTTTGTAAGCTTTGAGCTTTGTAAAAAAAATTCATTACTCAACCGATTAAGCGTTGCACTGATTTATTTTTAATCAGATATATGTGACCATGCTACACGAGTAATTTCATAAAGGAATATCAAACTATCTTTAGTCATAGTGATTACTTATATCATAAAAATTGTTGAAATTTTGAATTGATAGAGATTTTTACCATATCAATCTAGTGATTATTGTATGTGACATCAAAATCAACTGAAATTTAAAAAAAAAAACTTTAGTAAAGCCATAATGGTTGGAAATTAAAAAAAAAAATGGTGAAAAAAACACATCAGAGGAGTTACAAACTCCAAAAGGGCAGTATAAGGAATGCCACGTAGGATGAAAAAACTCGTCGAATTTTGTAATTTCGATGGACTTTCTGGTCCAGTTTAGCTTAACTTTACCAATAATGTGTAGTTAACAAGAGATTATTATGACGCATGTAACTGCGATTTCAAGAATATGTGACGCTCATTAAATAACTTTTCAAATTTGAAAATGAGCTTGTGTCACTTGTTTTAACTAGAGAGAAAAGAAACATAGTATCTCTGTATGCCATGGAAGAATAGTATAGGGAATCCATCCTCAGACTTAAAAATATTGACAACTACCAGAAAGTTAGGGGCTTTCTCCGTGGGCTCCAAGATGAGTACAAGGTTGAAGTTCAACGAAACTCACCTACTACTGTGAATATGCCATTAAGTTCGCCCCAGTCTATGATGATTCAATGGGCAAACGAAAGGCCAAACAACTTACTTCTGAGCAGCCTTTCTCAGATAACTTTTTCATATAAGAAAAAGGTCTTTAAAAGAAAGAAATATGAAGAATCCAACTAGAATGAAGGTTCTCATCAACTGTTGAAAATAGAAGAATATGAAAAAGCTAAACAAGAACGATTGTGTTTTGTGTGCATGGGTAAAGGTCACACAATCAAACAATGTCCTAAAGGAAGGTTTAATAAAAATAAAGATAACAAGCAAGTACACATTGACAACTACCAAAATAGAGGTATTTCATGAAGATCACGAGCAACTACCAAAATAGAGGTATTTCATGAAGATGTCATTTAACATCTACTATGCTAGGGAGACCCTCCAGCTTTGGGCCTCACGACCTAAATACGCATGCACGAAAAAATTCGCAATCAGACAATCAAAGTAATGGTGAAATATGTGCCAACACATAACTTCATCGATTACACCCTAGTTAAGAAATTAAAACTCCAAGAAACACCTAGTTAGCATAAAGATGCAGGGATGCGTGTGACGTTTTCTGACGAAGCATGCAACGTGATTGATGCCAGTACTAGTACTCTCATCACTCAAGGTAGAAGGAAGGGGAACCTATATCATCTGAAGGTACGCCTACCTACAGATCAGGTGCATAAGACTCATGACGACTCGCCAGACACTCTGTGGTACAGAAGACTCTACCACATGAACTCAATGGCACTTTACCAAGCAAGCCATCATGGAGCGATAACAGGGGTCAGCATCTCGAATGCAACCAATTCGACCACCTATGATGCATGTTTAAAAGGCAAGATGTCACGCACACCATTCAATAAAGGCTCCTACAGAACGACAAAGATTCTGGAGATAGTGCACTCTGACATCTGCAGACCATTCAACGTGATCTCAATAGGAGGTTCAAAGTATTATATAACCTTCATTGATGATTATAGCAAATTTGCCAGAGTGTATTTTATTCAGAATAAATCTAAAGCACTTGATAAATTCACAGAATATGTGAATTGGGCTTAAAGATGTACATGCAGCAAAATAAAGCTAATCAGAACATATCGAGGTGGCAAATACATCTCGAATCACTTCACTGACTTTTGCAATGATCGTGGCATCATTCACAGAAGAACTGCAGCCTACACACTGCAACACAGTGGTGTTGCTTAACGAAAGAACAGGACCCTAATGGAAGCAGCTAGATGCATGATGGCCTATTCAAAGGCTCCAAGAGCACTGTGGGCTGAAGCAGTAGCTACAGTCGCATACATCCAAAACAGAACAGGCAAGTTTGGTGTCCCACACATGACGCCACATGAGCTATGGTCGGGTAGAAAGCCCAACCTGTCTCACGTCATAATCTTTGGCTGTGCAGCTTATGCACATATTCCTGATCAGCTTCATAAGAAGCTTGATGAGAAAGCCGAGCAGGGATTTCTGGTAGGTTATGACAACAACTCGTCATACTACAGAGTCTACATGCTAGACACGAACACTGTGAAAACAGTGAGAGATGTCAGATTCGATGAGAGCAGGACAATGGCCAATGACGATCCTGTCAGCTACGAAGTTCTGGAGAGACAGTACTATGACCTGCTGCCAATGACAGAGGGAGCAGAGGACGAACACAAAAACGAAGATTTTTGAGTCGTCTCCCATTCGAGTGACGAATCTGACGAAGAAAGATTCGAGAGGCAGCTTGCTGCCGTAGTTCCTTTAAACCAAAATGGTTTTGGACCAAGCAGAGCAGACAAGGGCAAAGGCATAGCTATTCTGGGAGGATCTCCCAGAAGGTCGACAAGACCACGAAAAACGCCAGCAAGATATGTGCCAGGCAACTCAACTTTCACATCAGAAGAGTTCAGCGGGTTCAGTGGCGAACCACAGACTTTCGAGGAGACGATTGAAGGTCCAGAAAAGGATAGATGGATCCAAGCCATGAACGAAGAGATGGAGTCCATGAGGAAGAACTAGGTATGGACATTGGAGCCATTACCACATAAGCGCAAGACTGTCAAATGCAAATGGGTCTTCAAGCTCAAATACGGACCAGACGGAAATGTGACGAAATACAAGGTAAGATTGGTAGCGAAAGGTTTTTCTCAGAGATACAGTATTGACTACTCTAAAACCTTCTCTCCTGTCGTCAAACATTCATCCCTACGTCTGAAGTTCTGGAGAGACAATACTATGACCTGCCGCCAACGTTAGGGGGATCAAAAGACGAACACAAAAATGAAGATTTTCGAGTCGTCTCTCATTCGAACGACGAATCAGATGAAGAAAGATTCGAGAGGCAACCTGCTACTACAGTTCCTATAAACCAAGATGGTTCCGGACCGAGCAGAGCAAACAAGGACAAAGGCATAGTTGTTCCGGGAGGATCTCCCAGAAGGTCGACAAGACCACGAAGAGCACCAGCAAGATTTGTGCCAGGCAGCTCAGCTTCCACATCAGAAGAATTCTGCGGGTTCAGTGGCGAACCACAGACATTCGAGGAGGCGATTGAAGGTCTAGAAAAGGACAAATGGATCCAAGCCATGAACAAAGAGATGGAGTCCATGAGGAAGAACCAGGTATGGACGTTAAAGCCATTACCTCATAAGCGCAAGACTGTCAAATGCAAATGGGTTTTCAAACTCAGATATGGACCAGACAGGAGTGTGACAAAATACAAGGCAAGACTGGTAGCGAAGGGTTTCTCTCAGAGAAAATGTATTGACTATTCTGAAACCTTCTCTCCTGTCGTCAAACATTCGTCCCTACGTCTGTTGTTTGCATATGTGACAATGCCTCTACAATACACCTGACGAAAGATCCCGTGTTCCATTCCAGAATGAAGCACATTGCGATCAAGTACCACTTGATCAGGGATCTAATTGAAAAGAAGACCAAACCACCTTCATCGGAATGAAAGACATGGTTATTGACATCTTCACTAAAGCTCTGGACAAAGGACTCTTTGAGAGACAAAGGAGCAGTCTCGGGATCGTAAAGCTATCATGCTTTGAGAGCGAACTGAAGAAATGAAATGTTTCTAACTACAAAGCCTTGCTAGCTTTCAACCCTCAGCCTGACGAAGATGTTCGCGAACACAAAAGTCTAGAGACACGAAGCACGAAAAGTTTTGGGAACACGAAAGTCAAAGAAAATGAAGATGAATGGTTCGCGAACATGAAAGTCAAAGCAGATGAAGACAAACGGTTTAACATGAAAGATTCACAAACGAGAATCTTTTGCGGTCCAGTATGAGAGAAGACAAACGACCAAAACGAAACCAACGACGGAAACAAAACCTTCTCCTACCCTCCACGCTCCAAAGAGTACCAGCGAGATCATGAAAGTACCCAGAAGTACAAATATTTGATCTGATGGTATGACGTCAGCAGATACATTTTAGGTCGTGGCTAATCTACCACTCTTGTAATTCCCTCATTAGTTGTAGATGCTTAATCACTCTAATCTCAGATTCAGCATTCAAGTAAACTAAATAGGCTAGAAATGTGGCATAAATCTTGCATATCCTCTAACATTCTAGTTCTTGATATTTTTGGGATGTCCAAGAATCAAAAGACTAGTTGGTTTCTTGATTCTTGGACTTCTAACATGCTGTAGATTAGTTACTGTTTCTTGTTTTGTCAGTTTATATAGTAGTGCTTAGGATCTGATTTCAGTTCATTTTGTAGCAAAGTAGAAGTAGGAATCCATCATTGTTCAACTGAGCAGTAACATAGATCATTTGTTGAACGCATTGGCTTGCATTTTGGTTGATTATGCATGTGCATTCAATTCAAGAGAGACCCATCTGTATGTCCTTTGACAGGGAGGACAATACTACAATGATTATCAGCCCCTTCTGCCTAATTTGGGCCTTAAAACAAGAAAGATAATCTCAAGAAGTGCCCACAGTCTTTGCTGACAGGCAGAATACCAAGTTGTTAAAGTTGTAAAACAAGCGGCAAAAGAAGTAACGAAACAAAGAACTAGTTAACAGATTCTAAGACAGAGAATTTGTCAACATTTGGCACTCGTTGTCGCTTGTACTAACACACATCATTTATGCCTGTAGCTGCAACAATACACATTTTCATTCATCTATCCATCTTCTGATTACCTTGTATAGCAGTTTAGAATTTTTGAGAAATATGAGAAGTACATATCACATCCGAGTTGATTCCTACATCTCATTGCCATATTCATCTTGAAGTCAACTACAGCAAGTTGTAGAATTTTGATTTTATCAATTAGTTGTCAAATTTTCATATCTCAAAATACTGCAAAATATTGAGTTAAAATTTGTTCAATCTTTAGTCTAGTCCCATGTTCAACGTGTTTCAACTACGTGTTCCACACGCCGAACAGTTACCAACAACAACATCCCCACCAACATATATTTTTTTTTGGGGGGGGATAGAGTGGATCTACTTGGATCCACTAGAGCAGTTACGCTGCCAACAACAACACCAGCAAGATTTACAGCCAAGGTCACAAACCCAAAGTCGACAACAACAAGGCTAAAAAGACAGATGGGCAATCCAAAGCGACTCGATCAGAAGAAGTATCCCAGTCACGATGAAGATCCCACAAGCATTGGAAAATCAGTCTCCTTCTTCAACCGACCTCTTACCATACTTATGCACCCATTCTCATGCCTATCGTTCACACCATCTACAGTTGTCACCACCACCCTTCCTTCCACGTGTCTGTTTATTATCAGTTCATTGTTCTTCTGAGAAATTCTGAGTTTTGATAGTCTTACCGAAGTAGCTAATGGATCATTGCAAGTGTCTTGCGGAGACTAACTGCCACCTACAATGGATGATTAGCCAAAAGAATACCTACAAAAGCAGGCGAAGCAGCTAGAAGACATCATAAATTAAGCAAAGAAGCTGAGGAGGAAAGGACAAAACTCAAGCAACAGATGAGTCAGATCAACCTTGATCAAAAGAAACGTTTTGGAGCAATGATAGTTGAATCCTCTCGTATGAAGCCCAAAGAGATCCAAAAGTAATGGATCAAAAGAAAGAGCTGTAGAAAAAAAGAAAGATGAAGACAACCGTGAACCTACAAATAAAGTGAGCTCCTCACCCAGCAAGTGGTGGTCAAAGCTCGACATTGCAAGGGTCCAAGGCTACAACTGTAGAACTATCAGTGCGTTCACCCTTCCACCAGGCCTTCATCATGTTTCCTTACCGTTACCAAACCGTCCATCCAAAACTGTTTCTACCACCAAAATTTTGATGAATGAGTCCATTCCTTTGAGATTGATAATCAAAGTTTGTGCAACCTGTAGATCGAAGGTTTTCCTTAAGGCTGGGACTTCAACTGAGCGAAGAACTACGAAGACACCCAGAAATAAATGGAGGATACAGAACTCCCAGAAGTTAGAACCTGCCAAGAAACCAAAGATGAAACCGTCAATGGCAGATACAAGTGGTAAGAAAGAAGACACACGAGAAGCACTCATGCATGTAGAGTTGTGAAGTTGCTGAGAGCTCTCCAAATTTTGAGAATGTCAACCCATTACAACAATAAGACATTCTGGTTAAATTGCAACAATTTGTGAAAACAATTTTTGATAAAGACTGACAACAATAAACACTTGGTTTTATGCAAGCAAACAATGATCTACGCTTTTCCAATGCCAATTGAAGACACCAATGCGGAAGCGGAACGACATCGTCCAATATGAGTTGCAGTGGGTCTTGCAACACATTAGGGGTGGGATGATGTTGGCTGATTCTGACGAATCCCCAAGATACTCGGACAGAGCACCTCTCATCTTAGACCGAGGAGGTCTCTGAGAAGACAGACGAATGAAGACTGAGAGCCGAGAAATACTAGTAGTAATGACAAGCAAGAATTGTGTAAGGTGAATCCCGAAAGATGGAATGACCATGTAGGAACTAGTATTTCTAGGCAAATGTAATAAATGCAAGTAGAACTCTCTTAAAGAAGGTAGAGTGAGCCACCTTTTGATGGTGACCTCTAGTGGAGAGCATTATTTCACTTGTAGTTTGTGAAATGTGGAAATTTCACTAGGATGCCACCTAAGGAGCTCTCTTGCTTATTTAAGAGACTCCCTCTTTGTGAAGAGGAGCTTTTTGTGTATTTTATCAACTCCATGCTGAAATGAGAAGAGCCTCCATGAGTTAGATGCATCCATTGAGCTCCTTGATCATGATGGTTTTCTTGAGTGATGCCCCTATGATCATGCCCTTCCATTCATGTTGTGTGTGATTGTGGATCTAGAGTGGATTAGTTTTCTTGTTTTTCTAGTTGTGGATTAGTTTTTATTTCTTGTTGTGAATTAATGTAGGAATCAGCATTCAAGTAAACTAAATAGGCTAGAAATGTGGCATAAATCTTGCATATCCTCTAACATTCTAGTTCTTGATGTTCTTGGGATGTCCAAGAATCAAAAGACTGGTTGGTTTCTTGATTCTTGGACTTCTAACATGTTGTGGATTAATTCTTGTTTCTTGTTTTGTCAATTTATGCAAGTATAGTAGTGCTTAGGATCTGATTTCAGTTCATTTTGCAGCAAAGTAGAAGTAGGAATCCATCGTTGTTCAACTGAGCAGTAACGTAGATCATTTGTTGAACACATTGGCTTGCATTTTGGTTGATTATGCATGTGCATTCAGTTCAAGAGAGACCCATCCGAATGTCCTCTGATAGGCAGGACAATACTACAATGATTATCAGCCCCTTCTGCCTAATCTGGGCCTTAAAACAAGATAGACCAGTCTCTGTTGACAGGCAGAATACCAAGCTGTTAAAGCTATAAAAAAGCTGCAAAAGAAGTAACGAAACAAAGAACTAGTTAACAAATTCTAAGACAGAGAATTTGTCAATAGGCTGGTGACCCCTAGATGGCTTAGGTGTGTCATCAAAATACTTTGCAGCCCTAATAGCATCCTCTAGGGTTTTTGGATGGTTCCTACGAACATCCACTTGGTAATCTTTTGGGAACCCATCAATAAAGATTAACATTTGCACCTTTGATGGAATGTCACTATAAAGTGGATTCAGGTACTCATGAAAATCTTGAATAAATTGTTCCAAACCTTTATTCATTGTTAAATGACTCAGCTTTTGAAAGTGTTCATAGTCATCTAATAGTGGTAGGAAGTATTCCCTAAAAACTATGCAAAAAGCATCCCATGTACAAGGTTGATTGCCTTTTGCAACTAGGTCATCCCACCATACTAAGGCTCTTTCTTCAAGGAACATAGTTACAATAGTGGACTAAAAGAAATTCTCAATTTCTTATAAAGGTTTTTCCGGAGAGATGATAAATGAAAATCTCAGAATCGTAAAAAAAGTCAATAATAAGTGCCATCCAAATAGGATTCACTCATACATAGGACTTTTCTTCTAAGTATTCTCAATACGAGTGATAGTAACTATAATCTATTTGAGCACTATCTATGCATAAGAGACAGTCCGAGATTAAGAAATTGAAATACCACATCCTGGAACATTTCAAATTCCGAGCCTTATCCAAGTAGTAATTTATATGATTATAAACAGTCGTTTAGAAAAGAATTTTCCATACTAGAAGGATCATATTAATTTTAGTGTGAGGTCCATATTTATGAAATTCAAAAGAAGTAAGGGTTCTTTAAAAGTGAGAAATGAAAAACTTAAGGATTTTTGATTTGGAATTTATGAGATACCTTTGGGGGATCCGGATCTATATCTCATAACCTCTCTAGATACCCTAAACAAATTTAACCAATGGTTTCAACTATTAGCATTACTAATAATGTAAATACTTACCACTGGTCTACAGATGATTCTCGCACAAGAATTCTCGTTTGAAATCACTAATGTCCCATACCATCAGTTTTCTCTCCAAGAAAGTTCTTTGCTTTTAGATCTGCACAACAGAAATAAAAAAAATTACCAAACCATCCTATATCCAACATATGATCCAATCTTTAACCATTTCCAAAAAATACTTCCACCATTGAATTTTTCATTTAAAAGAAATTTCCAAACAATTGAAGTATATACCAATAGATATCTAATATCTATATCCAAAATGGTACAAGTAATTCTATTCCTTCAAGAAGATCATTAACTGCAATATCTGATAATCTAGAGATCTTAAAAACTCCATCTGAATTTCCTATACCAGATATGCACATACCTATTCCACCAAATACTGGAGTGTCCCCATATTTGTTCCTAATGGATCACTATAATCCATTGTCAAAATTGTGATATAACAAAAATCTGCACATGGTTTTCTCCGTCACATAAAACAACCCATCTAGTTGGTACTATCATTCCCGAATTCCTACCATCTGAGAGTTCCAACTCTTAGAAATAAGACTCTTTACAGTACAAATGTGAACCAAGTGTCATTCTTGTTCCATGTCACAATTTCCAATATTAAATAGGGTCAACTCATTGTCCTATAGACATTTGAAAAAAAATTCAACTAAATGAATCTGAAAAACCGGTGCTATGCAATTTTATATATTTACTAATCCAAATTACATAACACAATCAATTTACCCTCTCAGCTGTCTCATTTTCTTCCTCCCTTAAATTTTTTGGTCGCTTTAAAAAATTTCATCAGCGAAGGCATCGAAAACTCCTTTGACACAAATAAATACTAGGTTACTACCCTTTTGACTACACTAACTTAAGTATTACTTCGTTAAAGTTGCCTGAAACTAATGGAAAATCCATAAAATTTGGATTCGGGTACTCTTTTACAATATTCAATACTTATTTTCTTATCAAATATAGAGCTACCTCCAAATATTATAATCTTATGCCATTTAATTCACTTTAACAAGTATCTCAAAAGCTTTAGTTTGCCCAATCTTAATAATCAAAATCATTGAGGACAAGCCTATCGGTGCTCCACCGAGTCAACAAGGGAGAACCATAAACACCATTTAACTCAATTTACTAGGAATATTTCTACTCCAGAGTTAAACCGATAAAAATCACAGTAATAGGAATCAAATTTCCACTTACAGGGCACTTGCTTGGAGAAAAATTATCATGAAGAATAGTATTTTATTGCCAATCCTAAATCCATGGATCAATCACATAGACATCGTAGCCCTCTAGAGTAGTATCTTCATCGAAGATTGTACACTGCTCAAATGAGAAAGTAACAGTGTAGCCCTCATCAATCATCTTAGAAACTGACAACAGGTTCTTTGACAACTGAGGTACATGAAGAACATTGGTGACATAAGTAGAAAGATCATTTTTGAACGTGATCTTGACTGTCCCTTTGCCTTCTACATGTATGGTGCTTGAATCTTTGAGATAGATGAATTGATCTCTATTGTAAGCTGCATACTCGGTAAATCATTTCACGTAGAGTGTGCTTGGATGATCCATTTATAGAATTCATCCATGTATTAATTACACCACCCAACGTGATAAGCCGTTGTACTTGGAAGTATTTGGCTTTTGTGACAACTGTACATAGTATATACGGTCAACGAATCAGGAAATGTTGACGCGGACAAGGACGTCGCAAATTCTCTCACTTCGCATTTTACGTGAAGTGGCTTTCTCTCACTTTGCATTTTTGGTTAGTGGCTGGGAAAGTTCCTCGTTTATGATAGACAACTGTCGAGATTTTTCTCTCTTCGAGATTTTGTGAAAAATAGTGCCCTTAAAAAGATGACAGTGCCCTTAAAAAGACGAAGGTGCCCTTAAAACAGTCTAACTTCTTCAAATAGTTGAAAGAAAGAAGCTGAAGGCAAAAAGCCGACACTGTCGCAAATAGCCAACACTGTTGAAAATAGCTGAACTGTTGAACTATGCTAAAGTGTCGCATTTCGGGAAAAGCTGACACTGTCGCATTTCGAAAAAAGCCGACACTATCGCATTTCAAAAAAAGTCGACACTGTTAAAAACATAGTTCATTTCTGCAGACTGTAATGACACTTAGTGTATTTCTGTAGACTGTTGCGACACTTAGTGTATTTCTGCAAACTGTTGCGACACTTAGTATATTTCTGCAGAGTTGTTCTAAATGCTAATTCGTGGAAGTATTTGAAGATGGGCAAGTCGTCAATGATCTTCAAATAATTGAACTTAATATTTGAACATGAAATATGATAGGATTGGTTACCCTTTGCCAGAGATCAGCCGAAAGCCCGTTGTAGACGTTCTTCGAAAAATTTGGCTATCTAAGTTATGATTCTTGCAGGTATCAGATGAGCAGATGTAGAATCAAAGTTGGTTTCACCTTACCCTAGATCAACGATCAATAAACGTGCATGAAGAATCTTGAAATAGAAACAATCATTCACCAAGGAGACAACTGTGGGCTTAATTTCCAACAAATACTGCTCCTACAGCATACTTTGATGCATCAGTATTATGCACATGCTTTACCTGGCTCTGCTAGATACATCAGTTGAGTGCGTGCCGGTCCCTCATAGATTTGTCCTTCTTTTTCCTGATTTGCATCAGTTCCCGTTGTGCTTTGGCCATCATGATCACCACGTCATCCAAGGTATAACTCTTGAAGTTTTCTGGCACATCATGGACTGGTGTCTTACCCGTTTCTTCCTTCAAAAGGATCTTAGTTCAATTCGTGAGTGATAGCTTATGCATTGCTTCTGACATTTCTGAAGCTGATGTCGAAGCTTGGTTGGATGACCCTTGAGCATGCGATTCAGCAACTTTCTTCTTGTCTCGTATATTGTTGTTGGTTGCTATTGTTTCTTTGTTCATTGTCTCTAGTTGAGGTCCTTTGACATTTGCCACATGGTTCCGAATGTCTTCATCCATTGTTGCTATAGTTTCTTCGGGTAAATCTCTCCACTTGATCACTTGATCGTATCTTTGCCTTTGTTGATTTTTCTTTGGTATAGGTGCTTTCGGTGGTGGCATCTTTGAGACTTTAGCATGTTGAGATTTCTGAGGTGGTTGAGCTGGTATTCGTTGAACTCCATAATGTGTAGAATCCATGTGGTGTAGGATTTGCTCATCTGTCAGAACAGCTTCCTTGTCGTGGGACAATGCATGTTGCCAAGGAACTAAATCATCTTCAACAAGTTTCGGAACCCCATGCTATGTTTATCATGTTCACCCCATAGGAGATTGGCGTGTCTAGGGTGAATCCTCTTGGTGGTGATTCGCTGGGTTATGAATATGAATCTGGTTCAGGATGACATGTATGCCCAGCCATATAGTCAACTGTTGCAATGCATCTGTCCACAACACGGTATCTGTTTGTGAATAATAATGAACACCCATTGAGGCTTTCGGACGATCGATTCTATGGTCCGTTGTGGAAGAAGTGTCATTAGCTTTGGGTGGTATAGGCTTCACTGTCCATGTGGAGGCATCCACCTTTACTGGACGGCTCTCTGTTCTCAAATGTGATTTTGTTGGTCCCCCAATCATGAACTACTTGTGCAATTTGCAACCAAGGTCGTCCCAATAAAATTCGGTAGGCATTGGGCGTTTCAGGAATGTCCATCACCACAAATGTAATGACAAATTGTACCCCCGCTATCTTGACTAGAATGTCTTCTACAATCCTCTTCGGCCGCACACATGATTGATCAACTAGTTTGATGGCGAACTTTGCAGCTTTCAGGCCTTGTTGATTCCACTTCTCATACAAAGGAGTGGAGATAAGGTTGACACCCGATCCTCCATCTACAACTGCAGCTTCTTCTCTGAAGAGTTTGTGCTTGATAGAAAGAGTGATATTGTGCTGCTCACTCTCCCAAGCCACTCCTACATTCAGAACATTGTCCGATTAAGTGTTCAGCCAATTTGACAAGACAACCTTTGTTTGAGGTGCAAGTCGAAGGAACTCTCCAATAGAGATGTTCATTTTGCTGGATAAGATGCTCGTCAACAGTTTCGTTGTTACATACCTATGTAACTAGCAGTACTTCAATGACCCCTACATGTCCATTTAGTGTTGGGGGCTAAATGACAAGTTATCCTTGGATAAGAGGTACCCTTAGGATCAAGGGTAGGTGCCTTTGGATAAAAGCAGAGAAGTACTGACTATACCTTGGTCGGAGGTATGGAACCAAGTTACCCTTGGATAAGAGGTACCCTTAGGATTAAGGGTATGTGCCTTTAGATTAAGGTACTAGTGTCCTTGGTTAAGAGTAGGTATGTGTCTATGTCTTGGTCGGAGGTATGGAACCTAGTGAGGTGTTGGAAAGTCATTACCATGGACGTATTGGCTATTTTTCTAAACCTTGGGCCTCAACCTTGAACCATATTACTTTATTGATCAAGTATAACTAGAATCTGAACTATGATTCATTAATCATAATTCATCGGATTCTTGTCCTATACTCAATAAAAGAACATGATACCTTATCCCAAACTATACAAGCACAACTTGGGCAATGGGACTTAGTAAGAGGGCGCACTTCCAAGGGGTCCATTGAGTTTCCAACTCCCATAAAAAAAGCATTCAAAGAGTCATAGTGTTATGGCCATATTCAGTTAAGGACCTGGAATAGTCCTAATATGGTAAGTCGACCGAGATTTAATTCCATGTCGAGGCCAGTTTGTGACTAATAACCTTGAGAGGTCCCAGACACTCTAATTGAGACATATGGAGTATTGCATGTCTGTGTGACAGATATAGGCAGGAGGACTGCATGAAGGGATGTGATCTATTTATAGTTGACCTGCATGGGGATTGCATGGTTTCATGCACATGACTCTACTCTCTATATAATGAGGTAGGGATTCTCCCGTCGACATATTGGGTTTAGGTCACCAGTTTCTCTGTTCTCGTCTTGCTTCACATGGCATGGCTTGGGGGCTAGATCCAGTTTTGTGTTATGGCCATACTCACTTAAGGACCTAGAATAGTCCTAATATTGTAGGCTGCTAGTTATACCTTTCTACCTACTAGTTTGATGTTATTGGCAATGTAGGAAGGAAAAGATAGTGTAACTTTATGCATAAAAAAAGTTTTGAAGTTCTATTTTTTGTCATTTTGAAGTTCTAATTTTCAGACCTGTAAATCTGAAAAACAGATCTAAAAAGTGAAGTTTTCATAGAACTTCATTAGTTTTCCATTTCTAGTCACTAGTTTCATGGATTTGAAGAACTGGGAAAGTGAGAAATGTGAAAATTTGTGTTGAATTTGAAAGGACAAATGGAAATGGAATTGGAATGGGAACTTTATGTAAACATTAGCTTGAAGTAGTTAATTAAAGTTTACATAAAGATTTGTTTTGATTTTTGCTTTGGATTGAGGCAAAAGTAGAAAATTGCTTGGTGTAGTTTTCTCTTAAGCTTGGATTGAGCTTGCAATAAGTAGGCTTGGATTGAGCTTACAAACAATAAGTATTGAATGAGTAGAAGTAAATGCTTTTATTTGCATTGGATTATGTAAGAATTGAAGCATTTCTATCATTATAATTGGAATTACTTGTTGTTGTATTTGCATAATAGGAAAACACACAAGCAACTCCAATGGATCAAACCAATGAAAACCCATCATTTGATCTATCAAACCCATCCAATGTGGCACAAGCTCTTTTATACCAACAAATTCAAGCCACTAATAAACAACTTCTTGAAACTAATAAAAGGAACCAAGACTTAGAGTCTAGGTTAGCCAACCAGAAGAAGCATGCAGTTCCACCTCCAGTAAAATTTTTTAAGGGGAGAAGAAAGACAGGAACTTGCAAGTGGTAAGTTCATGGCTTAACGTATGGAACGTGACCGGCATGCATTGTCATTATTTGGACAGCCATTCGTAACTTGTACTTAGACTTTTCCAATGTAGATATTCCACATGCCTTGGCAAATAAGAGGCCGTTAATATTCACGCCAGACCCACTATCAAGAATGGCTTGCACGGATGGGTAAGATTTGTAGTGCACTGGTAAAGTGATGTTGTTAACTTTAGCAACACCTATATGAAGTAAGCTCATATCTACATTATGAACCACTTTAGCCACTTTTCGGTTGTCTTAACTCATCTAGTACATCAGGTTGCTGGGAGCTTTGCAGTATGGCATCCCACAAGGGCTTGGAAAATTTGACGGTTGCGTAAGGGTGGCAAAGAAATAGCCGAAGCTCGTAAGAAGAATTTGTGCTTCAAGTGCAATGGTGAGGGTCACCTTGCATGAGATTGCGTCAAAAAATCAGCTTCTATCTCAGGTAATCTATCTCGAAGTAATGGGATGGATGTATGTTTTTGTAACGACCCTAAAGGATTGCCCCTAAGATGAGGATAAGAGAACACAATAAGAGAGACAATGGAGCCAAACCGCCCAATTAATCCTAGATCAAACCTTGATCTAGTCCCCAAGCCATGCCATGTGAAGCAAGACGAGAACAGAGAAACTGGTGACCTAAACCCAATATGTCGACGGGAGAATCCCTACCTCATTATATAGAGAGTAGAGTCATGTGCATGAAACCATGCAACCCCCATGCAGGTCAACTATAAATAGATCACATCTCTTCATACAGTCCTCCTGCCTATATCCGTCACACAGACATGCAATACTCCACTAGCTTTAAGCCAAAATTACTAATATAACAATTTACAATTAACATTTATACTAACATAAAATTCAAAAAACATAATAAGAAGAATTAAATTTTACTTTTAGTTCATGACTTGTTATCTCAATCATTGGCTTTTTTTTTTCTCTAAGATCTAACAAATATATAAACTGCTTATTTTGTTAAATATCTATCAAATTTTAAGGAAACAAATGAGATCAAATCACAAATAAAAAAAATTCTAATGTATTTTTCTAGAATTACATATTTATAAAGTTTATAATCGAACATTCATCAATATTTACATTTTTAGTTGTTTTTTTTTTTTGAAGAAATGAAATTCTTTTATGATTTTGCTATAAATCATTTGAGAACAAAATTCATGCTTCATACATAAAATACTTTAGGAAAAAATCAAACAAAACAAACCCTTCTAGTTTGTTTTATTTATAGTGCCAAACAAAGACCTTCCATATCTTAATATGAGTTAAGTCAATGACAGTAAGTTAATATACATGTCATTGACAAATCAAAAATATATACGAACATTGTATTACTATTCAAAGACTTGATAGACAACTCTTTGATTTCGAAAGATAAAGATACTATTTGAAGGTATGTTAAAAGTTTAGTCTTTTTTTAATAACAGTTCTAATAACAATGTGAAATATAGCTAGAAAATGAATTTTCATAAATCAAAAACTAAAATAGATAATTTAATACAAGTGTTTCTTATTTATGATATAGATTATAAACTGTATTATATTTAATGACTTGTGAAAATGAGTGTTTTAAGGATCAGCTATCAATCACACAAGTCAAAAATATATTCGAGATTAAACTAGATAGCAAAACTAAGCCTAGTCTTAGATTTCTAAGACAATGTTACTACATTGGCAATTGCTCCCAGAATCCAATGATCATCAATTAAGACAAATTTATGAGAACCCGAAACATGTGTGAGACAATAAGATACTTTATTGATTTCCAATCAATCACAATAACATCAAACATTAAGCCTAGAATGAAGCTACAACTCGGCCTCGAATTCCAATATTACCAAGCTCTCCAAATTTGCTTATCTAAAAAAGTAGAACACAATGCATTCTCATAAAAGATAGTCGATCATCTCGGATTTGAGGATTAGGGTTACATTGCATGAGATTCATTACTTAGCAATTTTCTCAACTCAGAAAAAAATATTAATTTTTATATACAAGAATATGCAAATAGATAATTCATTGAAATAGACATACAACAAATCATTAACATATTACAACCAAAAAAGAGATTGACAAACAAATTAATAACAATTAACAAAAGTAATGGACAAACTTACACACCCATAATATTATCAAATGTTTTTGTAAGTATTCTAAAATTTGAACGTGAGTTTCAAGATCTAGCAAATTTGAGTTTAATTGAAGAACAAATAGTATATGTAACATAATTCTAGAAAATAAATCAGAATTTTTCTGATTTTAAAATGTATTATGTTGTAAAGCTTGTAAAACTGAGTGTTTTTAGGATCATAGATTAATCACACAAATAAAAACATTGGAAATTGGAATAGTTAAGAACAAATTTCAAGGCTAGTCTTAGATTTCTAAGACAATGTCACTACATTGTCAATTGTTCCCAAAATCCAATCATCACAAAGCATGAGACATTCATGAGGACCTGAAACATGCATGAGATAGTAAGATACTTGGTTAGTTCAATCAATTACATAAACACCAAAGATCAAGCTTACAATGAAACTACATTATCCAAAAAAGTAAAGCATAATGCACTCTTATAAGGGATAACATATCAACTTAGGGCTACAGTGGATGAGATTTAGACCTAAACCTAACATCTATAACTCAAATCATAAAATCTCACCTGATTGGTTGATGAATCAAGACTAGTCGTGTGGTTGATTACTAGTCTCACCAATAGCTCCTAGTTTCTAGAGACATGATTTGGAACTTAAAGTAACCACCAAATTTTTTATATTTCTAGGCTAATAATCTCATTTGAGAATATTTCATCTTATATTAACAATTGCATGAACCTATAATGCTAAATCACTTTGTCAAGCCATCAAATCATACAAATGAAGTGATGAGTACAACGATAGAATATAATCACATAAATCCAACTAACCACATCTTAAAAGAAAAGAAAAAACATCTAGATCACACACGAAACTCACATAGTCAGTCAAATCATTAAAATCATGTCTTTCATTTCTTGCTTCATCTCACTTTTTGCTTCACAAAATAAAGATACTGCATAACATAATACTTTGTCAAGATAAACAGCAAAATGCTAAGTTATTGTTTAGCAAATCTTATTCGAACTATTGTTTGGCAATAATTTTTGGAGAAAAATCAAAGCTTATAACTAAAGTATAATAATAAGTTCTTTTTCTCATAGTTCAAGTTGTAAGATACATCCACAATTCACAATCATATATAATATCACTATGGTTTCAATTAAATAAGAGAAATGACATTTTGTCAAATATATTTGGATGACTGTCGTAATATAATGAATAATAAAATACAACTTAGTTTGTTACCTTTCTAATAAAGTAACAAACTTGTTTTCATAACAATTTTAATTTTTTATTTTCATGGTCACAAGAAAACTCATGATTTTATTACATTCTTTTTACACAAATTATTGATATACGAAATTATAGTCTTATTATCATGTTCTAATTTGCTTGACAAATATTATTAGGTGACAATTTTCATTAAATATGAATACAAGATAAATATGTACATAATCTAATGATAAAAGTGCTACTTAAAACTATGAATATTTTTTGCAATTAATGAAAACTAGATAAATAGTTATGAATGATGACACTACATTTAGGCAAAAGCTTATTAAAAAACATATAGAACCTAAGTGTTTAATCATATGTAAGCATCATATTGCTCATTTAAAAATAAAAAATTAAATGTCTTATTTCAATTTGTGTCACTCTAAATTAATTACTCAGCAATGAACAATTACAAAATTTATTGTATCATTAAAAAAAAAATGTTTCTCACTATATTCAAAAAGCTAATTCATTATTTTTATTTCTAAAGTTTGGAATAAATTTAACAATAAAACAACTCATTTTGTGGCTCTCTTATCCAATGGATTTGGCTCAGCTGGTTAGCTTGGCATATAAAGCGAAGATTGTTAGAGAAGTTAAATTTTTTCTCGGTTTTAAAGTTTTCTTTCGTAAGTCAATTGAGGATTATGCTAAAGTGGTAGCACCCTTAAATAATTTGACTAAAGACATAGTTAATAAAAAGAAAAAGAGAGGTCAACCTAGCAAGCCTCTTGAGTGGAATGATGAATTGAACCTATGCTTTGAGAAACTCAAGCAAACGGTTGCTTCAGCTCCTGTTTTACATATCAGGAATCTCGATTTACCTTACGTCGTGCGAACTGACGCAAGTGATTCGGCGATAGGGGCAGTTCTTCTACAGGAAGTCCTAGCCACTCTTGGCAAGCAGGATACATTTCATGCATCTCTTATCAAATCACAAAATCAAGATTAACATTACAAATATTTAAAATTTAAATTATAAAATATTATGACATAAATCAAACTAACCACATCTTGAAAGAAAAGACAAAACATCTAAATCACACACGATATCTACACAATCAATCAAGTCACTAAAATCATGTCTTTCGTTTGTCACTTCAACACACTTTTTGCTTTACAAAATAAATATACTGCATAATATAATATTATGTCAAGATAAACAACAAAATGCTAAATTATTGTTTAGCAAATCTTATACGAACTATTGTTTTGTCAATAATGTTTAGTGAAAAATCAAAGTCTATGACTAAAATTAAAAAATAAGTTATTTCTTATAGTTCAAGTTGTAAGATTCAGAGTTCATAATCATACGAGAAATGCCATTTTTTTATCACTAAAGCTCTCAAGGTCTATTTTACACTATTGTAATATAATATATACTAAATTACAGCTTAGATTGTTAACTTTCTAATGAAGTAACAAACTTGTTTTCATAACAATCTTTGCTTGTTATTTTCATGGTCACAAGAAAACTTGTGATTTTAATTACGTTCTTTTTACATAAATTATTAATATAAAGAATCATATTATTATTTTGTTCTAATTTGCTTGACAATTATTAGTAGGTGACAATATTAATCATATATGAATACAAGATAAAAATGTACATAATTAAATGATAAAATTGCTACGTAAAATAAAACTACGAAATTGAAACAATGAATTTGTTTTTTAGTTATAATTGTTTCAATTTATGTCACTCTAAGTTAATTACTTAATGAATAACAACTATTGTTTATTACACAATCATAAAAGAAAAAACTTTTTCACTATATTCAAAAATCTAATATATAATCTCCAATCCTAAAATTTGAAATAAATTCAACAATAAAACAACTCATTCAATGGCTCTCTTATCCAATGGAATTGGTTGAGTTGATTAGTTTGGCATCCAAAGTTTCTTTGGTCGGAAATTCAAGCCACTCTTTGAAAAGTAAGATGCATTTCATGGCTCTCTTAGCAAATCATAAATCAAAATAAATATTACAAATATTCAAAATGCAAATCATCGTCACATTCTTGGCGCTGAGCTCCCGATACTAGTTGTCTCCTTGATGTTAAACAACTAGTGGTCGGTTATATACAACATATACAACCTAGCAACATCATGTGGGCAATGCCATGTAAGGAAGAAGCTCCTAAGATGTCACTTCGCAGCGGTTGGGAATTGAGCTAGCGCCTAGCAAAGTACATTTAACAAATCTACCCCATTTTGGATGAACATGTGTTGGGGGACTTGCTATGGCCCGTCATATACCTTTATATTAGAATGCAGAGGCCTTGTAATTAGAGGCGGCCTGCTGTGTCTTCTCCATATGTTGTATCTTCGCAGACAAAGATGGCAGTGCTTCTGGACGTGTGGAGCGACATCGCCTGCCCCTGGTGTTACGTTGGCAAGGTAAGCAATGCCAGCCACTGCCCCCTTGCTGGCTGCTCGTCTTCCTCAATTTCTCTCGCGTTTCAGTTTGTTTCCTTAGTCTTGAAATCAGCCTTTGTGTGTAATGTCTATGTCGTCCCGGCTGTGTTACAACTCAATCATTTGTGAATAAGATAACATATGAAAGAAATAGGATTCTCAACTATGATTGAATTGTTGCTCATTCGAAGGCATGTTTGCACTTTGAATCTTGCCATCTTGTTGATGCATATTGATGGCCATTCATAGGCCTTGGTCTAAGTCAAGGGTTTAAGGTTTAGGGTATCGACTAGCCTTGTCTACATTCTCACTGAGTTCTATTGTCTTGTTAAAGTAGAATCATGGGCATTTATAGGACTTGGTTTAGGTTCAGCGGTTCAGCCTAAATTATAAGCTATTAAATGAGAACTCGATGAAATTCATATTCTTTACATGATCAAGTTGTTGACCTAGTGACTAAATGGCCAAACCAAGCCCAAAAGCAATTCATAGGGTGTAGGAGGGTTTCAGCATAGCATTATAACCTAAGAAGTTCCTAAGGTAATGAGTGTCCTTATTTTTCGCTTGCTATGTTTTTGAATTTGCCAAAATAGATAGTTGAAGTGGTGTCATGTGAAGAATTTGGAAGCAAAAGATGCCACGCAAAACTTATATCACATATATTCATAAGATGTCAAAGTAACTCTCGAAGTAAAGAAGCGGGAAAAAAATGCCATAAAAATAATTATGTAGAAGGACGGTGTGTTGTAAAAGAATGAGGATTTAAAAGAAGATACCACTAAAAGTTGTAGAGTATCCTGGTGGAAATTATTATGAAGAAGTTTCATCTGTGTGGAGGAGCTGAAGGCAAAATGATGTATTAGAGTACTGTGGTGGAAAGGCATCAGGAAGAGGTGCCCCATTTGAGTGGAGGAGTTGAAGTTCAGAATCATATTCTTAGTGTTGATGCTCCTCATGAGTCTCAATGTCGCCCAAAAGGAACTACTTGTTTGATCGTGCAAAGCTAACTATTGTTGTGCCAAAATTTAGTACTGCTCTTAATGTCAGAAAACCACCAAAGCCTAGAATAAGATCGTATCTCTTCAATTGCAAAACATACAACTATATTATGTCATGTCATGCAAACCAAGCCATAACCAACACTAAGCACTAAAGCATTTGGTAGGGGAGGAGAGTTGCATGGAGGAAGGCGTTGTTGAAGGAATTAGGGGGCTAGTCTAGTGCTAGTTAAAGCAAAGTGGGTAGAAAGGGCTCAACATGACCTAGAGAGTCCATATCAAGAAATCAAAATAAGTTGATATTCCAATTAATAGATCCAACGAAGCTTAGCCAGTGTGTATGAGGTTGAAGCTCGTGGCATTTCATACAGCACGCTCCACTACTACGATCACTCATTATTTCCAGCTCACTCGTAGCTAGTCTCCTCCGCAGAGCAGGTGGTTAAGCTCTTGCATTGTACCCTCACTAGCTGATGGTCAAGCTTTGATACTTTTTCTGCTTGACAGACATGCATGCAATCAGAACAATTCGAAAGTTTTCAAATTTCACTCTAAAAATTGCCAAACTTCCGACGACCATAACTTTTGCTACATGACTTTGGTTGTTGTAAAACACAGTTCAGAGGGAGAGGAGGTTAGCAAGACACTTGTTCACAGATTCATGCTGCGAATATGTGAACACAGTTTTCTTGCTTTTTCTTGATTTTCTTGTCTCTAAAAATCGGGTGTTTCTGTTCGTTCTAGGTAATTGGCTCGTTAAGAGATATCTTCTTGGATTAAGCTGGTTTAGGCAGAAGGGCTTCTCTTTATTTAGACACATTTCCCAGTCTGTCAGTGGGATGATTAGGATTTGTTCACTCCAGATACATGCACACACAATTCACATGCAACTAAAACTCATTCACCAACAGATCTGCATGCAACACAAGTGAATAACCAAACGGTTCTTGCTTCTAATTAACTCTAAACATTAGGAAACAACAAATGCACTCAGATTAATCCACAAAATTGAACAAGAAACAAGAAACCGTAATTATCTAATCAGCAGTATAGCAATCCAAAGATCAAGAAACACCCATCTCTTGATTCTTGGATAGCCCAAGAACATCAAGAATTGAGATGTCAAGGATATACAAGATCTACACCACAATATCAGGATGTTTGGTTTACTTGTATGCTAAAACTACTTCAAAACAAGAATAAGAAATCTATTCCACTCTACTTCACATTGCAAAAGGAAAGAAAACAGGAGATTAATCTATTCCACAACTAATCCACAACCACTTTCAAGAAATGGAAGTGCATGTTCATAAAAGAATCACTCAAGACAGCTGTCATGAACAAGGAGCTTCAAGATTGCCAAGAACTCGTGGAGGATCTTCCTTATTCAACAAGAGCAAAAGACATTACAAGTAAAGCTCCCTCACAAGAGAGGGGGTCTCTTAAATAGACCAAGAGGCTGCCCATGTGGAGCCTAATTGGAATCCACTCATCTACAAATTCCAAGTGGACTTAGCCCTTCCAATAGAGGTCACCATCAAAAGGTGGCTCACTCTAATTTGTTTAAGAGGGGTCTACATTTATTACAATGCCTAGAAATGATACTAGCTCCTACATGGTCATTCCTTCTTTGGGATTCACCATGAGGCTCACATAACGTAGAACTGTATATCTAGCTAGTATTTCTCGGCTCTCATCTTCTACCTCTTCCCTTCCTTCTGAGACCTCCTCGGTCTAGGTTGAGATGTGCTCTTCATATAGCTCAGCTCGGCATCTTGGGGATTCCTTGGAATCTGCCAACATCATCCCCCCCCTAATCTGTTGTAGGACCCACTACAACACATGTAGAATGATGTGGTTTCGCTTGGCACTTGGAAAAGCATATATCTTTAGTCGCTTTCGTAAAACCAAGTGCTTATTTGTCTCAAAATTATTTCACAAAATTGGAGATCTCTCAACGGCCTCTACATCTCAGCCCGCTTGAGAACCTCCTACGAGTCTTGCTCGCCTCATCGCCTTTCAGTCTGTTTTTGCTTGCTCATCTTTCTCCCCAAGGCTTCAAATACTTGGAAGTGGAGCTTGCTTCCGTAAGATAGTGACTTAGAATTTGCTTTGAACAGGAACACAGATCATGCTACACAGTAATACAGACAGAAAAACACTCTCCACACCAAGCTCATGTAGCAACTGTATTTCTCAAAATGAAATTACACTGTACATATAGTTCTTCACTCAAGCAACCCGTGCATGACCCAGGTTGTCGTTGATGAGATGCGTGTCCCGTCGACTCGCCTCGTGGCGAGGCCAACTGATCCTTATCGACTGATAGGACCACAGTACAGTAACATAGTGATTCTACTTTAATTCTAACTCTCTCTCTTAAAGTAGAGTCTACTTTTTATATAGTCATATACATAGCTTTAAAGTCAACAAACTTTAAGTACAGAAAGTTTTGATCTAAACTTATCAAACTTTTCTTTAACAAGTGGCTTAGTGAAAATATCAGCTAGTTCTTTTTCTGTACTACAATGAACAACATGAATTTCATGACTCAGCAGCCTCTCACGTATAAAGTGATACTGAATCTCAATGTGTTTGGTTTTTGCATGGGACACTGGATTCTTTGTTAGCTGAATGCCACTCTGACTGTCGCTATGTATAGTTGTGAGATTTTTCTGTTTCATGCCAACTTCTTCCAAGATATGTCTCAACCATATAGCTTCATGTGCTGCACTACACATTGCCTTATACTCTGCTTCCGTGGTGGATAGAGCAATTGTACTTTGCTTCTGCTACCACTTCAGCCCACAATACTCTTGGAGCTTTTGAGCAAGCCATCATACATCTGGTAGCTTCCATTAGAGTCCTATTCTTTCTTTTTGCAACACCGCTGTGCTGCGATGTGTAAGATGCAGTCGTTCTGGTGAAGGGACGCGAATGGAGGAAGAGAGAAAAAAATAGTTGCGGAGCAACTCTCCCGTTCTTACGGGCTGCTACTAGCAAACAACAGTCTAAAACGATTGTAGTTGCAAAAATAGACTCACAGCTCAAGTGTTCTCATTTACAGAATCTTAAAAATTAATTCATACTCAAACTTGTTTTGCTGAGTTCAAGACACTCAACACATTTTAAAAGAAGAAAAATTATAAAAACCAACATTTCAAGATGAATGCTATAAAAACAACATGATACCTTGCATGTTGAAAGAAGGTATGCCGTTTAAAATCATTGTAGAAGAACATCTGTGGGTGCCTGAGCCATGGTGTGTGCCCACATCCCCGTCGGTAAGCTCAACCTCGGCCCAAAGGCCTCGGTCCCGCACTGGCATCGTATCAACACGACCCCAAACCTGCAAACAACAAATAATCAAGCAAACGTTCAGTAGAAAAAAAATACATTGCATTGAACAACATTACTAAGCTCAAATAGAGCTCAAAATACCAGAGCATACATCAGAACGATTCCAATTTACACATCATATCAAGTGCCAAAAAAGAACATGAGATTAGGGCGTGGGATAGAATAATTTCAGTACGAGGGATAACAGGCGCCTGACGTTAGCGTGGGAGTCCGTGCAGGCGTAAAGGAGTGCAGTGTGGGCCTAAACCGCGCCCCTAGCAGATGTTTGCACGATGGTCCACGCCTAAACCCTAAAAAGTATGAAATCAGGGCATGAAAATTGAAATTTGTGATACGGGCGGAACGGAGGTCATAAGAGTCTATGCAGGCATGTGGAAATGCATTCTAGGCTCAGACATCACCTCACTCGGTTTCCAACAAGTCATTTTGTGAAAATGGCAAAAAGACACAAGCATTTGGAATGTGGTCTTCAAATCTTGCTAGGCATGCCGTAACGGCTGAAACTGACGTCGTAGGAATCATCGTGAGCATGAAGAAAGGTGGTCTAGAGCCAAACTACGCTCGATTTGGTTGCCTACAGCTCAATGTCAACAATTGCAAAAAATCAAGCCTACACTTACCAAATATTGAAAATTGGTCGTTTCGCTCTCCACGAAGCTCAGACCCACCCGGCACCGTGCACACCACCTCCGTATCCCCGAGTAGATGCCTGCCAACTATTCACTTGCGAAGATCGGACGCCCACAGCTCTCAGAAAACAAATTTGCCTCCTCCACTGCTGGCGCGGTTTTGTCCGTGAGGACGAGGCCCGAAATCAGTTAAATCGTATTTTTTGTAAAACGATTCTGAAGCACGATTCTGTGAAGCGAATCGCGATTCGCAGATTCGCGATTCGCGAATCGCAAAGCCAGCGAATCGCGATTCGCTGCATCTATGGCATAAACCATAACGTAGTATCGCACAAATTATTCAGATCGGTGTTACCTCTTATGGTTTCATACATGTATGCGAGGTGAAGCGTTTTCCTGTGAGCTACCCATCTCCAGTTGCTTTACTCGAAATCTTCCTTATATACTATTGATTACACATTGAGAATAGCGAAGTAACGGCAGTGTGTTATTGGTATAATAGTCTCGTATTCTAAGAAAGATGTTAATCATGTCATTTATCCTGCAATCCCGTGTTAGTATCATCACATGCCATAACCTCGTCTCTATATACAAAGCAAAGAGTCTAGCTTGTAATTTTGGTATATTTCATGCCTCATGGGATGTTTGGAATTGTGTCATGGCAACCTTGAGAAGTTCACCTATCTACCTTGTCAATTAGTGGTCATCTGGCTTGTCAAACATTGTTATGTGACCCACATCCCTATTCTAAGATTTGTTTGTACTTGGATTGAAGGTTGTTCTAGTTTTTTGGTACTTTTGGCATGATATCTTTGGGAGTTCAATGTTTTCACAAGACGTTTGATTGTAAATTTGGGAGCAGCGAATTCAGCACTGCCACTGTTGTTAGAGATAGAGAGATAGATATACTAGTTCTTTTCTTTTCATTAGTAAATAAGTCCGTATGCGGGCAATGCTCCTCCCATTTTGTACTCTCTTTTGTCTTATGTACCTTTGGGTACCAAAAGACGTTAATAATAATAATTTTAATTCTAATTCTCTCTCTCTCTCTCTCTCATGGACTCGGTTTTGTACAAATTATATTATAAAAACTCCATGAATGTTTTTTGTTGGGGAAGTCTCTTGTGTTGTCTCTTCGAAACCAAGACCATGAAATTGCCTCAAATTGCTATGTTAAGTTGGATGATCCCTCAAGGAAAGAAAAAGTTTTTTTAAAAAAGATTCTTTTTGGTGGGAAACTTGAATTCCTCGAATGGCTGAGATTAATACACAAAATGAGGATCTAATCTAACGATGTGCATTCACTTACACTCAGTGCACCTAAGGGTTCTCTTGCTTCTATAAGTAAGGAGATTACACTGCCCTAACTCTTACTCTTCCTACTCTCTCTCCCTTTCTCTTTTGGTTGGTTTTTCTTCTGTCTACTGCAACCTTAGTTGGATTGGATGTGGAGAGACTTGCAAACAGAAACGGAAGAGTATTCATAAGGAGAAGCTCAACAAGTAAAGGTAAGATCTCTGCTCTGTCTATGGCTATGCTTTGGCTCAATATTACTCACAGTTGGCCGCCCAACAAACTTTCATAGTGTCTCAGATATACATATTGACATTGTTAGGAAATGAGCTACGTAATTGTTTACAAGAATGGTAAAATAAGGTGGTGTCTCTGGTTATCATTTGCAGAGGTTCTATTAAGTAAAAGTAGTAGTATCATGGTACAGGTGCAGTGCCTAGTACATCACGGGCAGAGCATGGTACAGGTGCAGGGCCCAGTACATCACGGGCAGAGCATGGTACAGGTGCAGGGCCCAGTACATCACGAGCAGAGCATGGTTCAGGTGCAGGGCCTAGTTCAACACCTTCAGTTCCATCCGCAACAGCAGCACGACCATCAGATGAGCATGTTGGTTCAGCGGCAGCGGGTGCTTCTCGTCCAGGACAATTGGTGAATAGATAATGGGACAGCTTCCCACATGACCTTTCAAAAGAAATTTTTCTCAAATCTACTCTCTTAACATGGTGTTAAAAAGTTAATTTTGCAAAAAAAAAATGATTAAGTGCCGAACCCTAGAGAACACAGATAGGTCAGATACCACAGTCAGGGTCGTGTCCAGTGTACACGACCAATAGGGCAAGACAGTGTGAGTAGTGTGCCCCAGCACGGTCCATAGCCATCGCGGGCCTAACACAGTCTAGGGACCCTGTCAGCAGGACAGGGCCCCCAGTTGGGCCCCGACGTGCAGCCGGCCACGTCAGTGCCACGTGGCCGACACTTGGCAGTTCCATGCTACCAGTCCTCACACTGGGCTAGGAGGGGCTTACTCTATATCAGGGAGTAGGCAAGGTTGGGTGGATCAGTTAGTGTTTGCCCTACTGTGGTGTTAGCACTTATTACACTGGTATCAGAGCCATCTCCATCCTAGGGGATTTAGTTTTCAGCAGTGGAGAAAGTAGCTAGATTGCTCAGAACTTCTTCAAGTTTTCAGAAATCTACAAGGCAAAGCCAGCGCTGGAAAATCAGTAGGATACCGAGAAAATCGTGGTGAAAACTTCTGTTTTCTACTTGGGATTTGAGGCAAAATAGAGGTGCAGGTCCAGCGCTGCCAGATCAGGCTTCAATCCTGATTTTCGAGTGCAAATTTAGCAAGTTTTCGACGGTTCCAGCGTAGGAAACTTGGTACAGGTCCAGCGCTACAAGAGAAGTAAGAAAAGCAGAAATTGGAACACTTTTTGGGCCCCAAATCAGAAGAAATTGGGCTAGTCAGGTTGCTTCCCAGTCAGTGAGGGTAGGAACTGGTGTTCCGGAGTTTTCTTAGAATTTGCAAGTGGATTTGGGCTTCAAATCTGGTTTTTCGGTACCAACATAGAAGCTGTCAGATCAGCAAGGGGGGATAGCAAAAAAATTTCAGATCTTTTGCATTTTTTCCGCCTCCTATTCAGATTTCTCAGAACCACAAGTCTGAAAGCAGTTGAGGAAGAGGAGCTGAGAGGGCTTTTCTTGATTCTCTCTGTGGAAGTACAGTTCTCAGAAAGAGCCAAGTTTCTCTTTCCCTCCCTTGTACAGTTGTAAATTAGTCTTTTTGACTTTTTTTTCTTCAGAAGTTAAGGTACCTCTCTTTCAGTTCTGAAAATGACCACTCCTCAGGGACTTGATCACCCCCGGAGAGAGGCATCGATGAGCTTGAAACAGAAGCCTTGGCTTACAGTAAAGGGAAAGAACCAATGGAAATGGAAGAACAGAAACAGTTCGCGGAAGAACTCGACGAATTGGTTACCAAGGAGCAATTACCAAGGAGCAGTTTCTCCATTTGGTAACAGAAGTGGACGAACTGAAGTTGGCATTAGCCAATTTCAAGTCCAGTGTGGATGACTCGTTCGCTGAACTCAAAGACTTGATTTTGAGTTCTGCGAAAGGAAGCCTTCCCTCCACTTTTCAGTTATCCCCTTTTCCCCTTCCATCAGTTTCGGGTGAGACTTTGCGGTCTCACCCTAGTGTTTTTAAAAATTTAAAGCCTCCTATGTTTAATGGGGAAGAGAAGGATAGAAATGCAGACATTCTACAAACCTTCCTCAGCAAATGGAAGAACATTCATGCTCCTAAACAGACCCATGACCATTTCCAAGCAATTGAGGCCAGTCTTTCCTTAGGGCCCACGGTCTATAAGTGGTGGTTAAATCTCCAGGAGACTGGGCAGACTCCCCGGTCATGGAAGGCCTTTGAAGAAGCCTTCCTAAGAGAATTCCTACCGGAAAATGAACTTGATAGAGCCTGGGAAGCCTGGCAAAGAACAGTAATGGACAAGTCCCTAATCCAATATATCTCGCAGTATCGAGAAGCAATTTTAAAGATTAAAAATATGGATGATTATCAGAAAATCAGAGGGTTTGTCCGTGGCCTCAGAGATGAATATAAAGTAGAGGTCCAGAGAAACTCGCCTACTACCCTTGAGCAAGCTCTCAGATATGCTCAAATCTATGATGATTTAGTGGGTAGGAAGAGGGCGAGACAACAGTCCCTTTCTGAGCAGCCTCCTCAGAAAGACTTTCAATTTAAAAAGAAATTTTTAAAAAGAAAGAAAGAAGAAAAATTTAAAAGTGAAGCTCCTTAGAAACGCCCTTCACTCATACAGCCCTTAAAACCAGAAGATTTTGAGAAAGCCAAACAAGAACATTTGTGCTTTGTGTGTATGGGCAAGGGACACACAGTCAGACAGTGTCCCAAGGGGCCTTTCACTAAAAAAGATAAAAAAGATAAGAAACAAGTTCATCTTGTTCGGACTGTAAGTTTCCCCAGTGACTCGGCAGCTTCCGAGATCAAAGTGTATCATGAAGATTATGAACATTGTTGCCAGCTGACCTCTGCAATGCTAGCGAGACCCTTCAGTTTTGGGCCGCATGACCTAGTACGTATGCATGGGAAAGTTGGTAACCAGTCAGTAAGAGTTATGGTTGATGATGGGGCAACCCATAATTTCATCAACTACACCCTGGTTAAAAAACTTAAACTTCCAGAAGTACCTAGTCAGCATAGGTACATAGTTTCATTAGCTAAGGGTGAAGATAAGAAAATCTGGGAAACTATGGTAAGTAACTTGAATCTTGGTATTCAGGGGTACCAAGATGAAATAAACTTTCAGATAATGCACCTGGATCGCACAGACATTGTTCTCGGGAGAGATTGGCTCTACAGTTTAGGACCTTCCCTTCACAGAAATTATCAGGAGAATATCCTCAGCTTTCAGCATAAAGGCCGAGAGATCCAGTTGCATGGGGAGCATGATGTTCCCAACAGTCCTATGGTTTGCAGTTCAAAGCTCTGTCAGCTAATCGGAGACGATGACCATCAGGTATTCTCAGAAAGCATAAGCTTTATGCTAAACAATCCAAGTGTGAATTCTTTGTTGAAGAAGTAGCATATTTGGGTCACATTATCTTGTCAGATGGGATTAAAATGGACCCGAATAAGGTTAAAGCCATACTCAGTTGGCTGAGACCTCAGAATATTTTGGAAATTCAGATTTTTCTTGGTTTGGCGGGATATTACAAACGATTTGTCAAGGAATATGCTCAGATAGCAGTTCCCATGACAAATCTTCTTAAGGGGAAGGGAAAGGAGTTCATTTGGGAGTCCGCACAACAGGAGAGCTTTGATGCTCTCAAAACAGCCTTAGCTACAGCACCAGTTTTAAAAGTCGTCGACCCCAATCAGCCATTTGTGGTCGAAACAAATGCTAGCGACTTTGCAGTAGGTGCTGTGCTAACTTAGAGTGGACAACCAGTTGCGTTCGAGAGTAAAAAACTCGAGCGAGCTCAGACTAGGTATAGTGCCTATGAAAAGGAACTCTTTTCTATAGTCCATGCCCTTAAGACTTGGAGGCACTATTTGTAAGGTGCCAACTTTGAGGTCCTGACAGACCATGAAAGTCTCAGATACCTTTGCAATCAACCTGAGCTTAGAGGTCGGAAAGCTCGTTGGGCAAAGTTGATGCAAGAGTTTGATATGTCTATAAGATATAGACGGGGGAAATTCACAGCTGTAGGGTTTAAACAAGAAAAAGTTGAAGCAGCCAGAAACTTTTTAGAGGACCTAAACCAGATGATAGAACATGCTAAGCGTAGCATCAGGCACTCCCAGGATCGAGCCAGGCATTATGCAGATCCACATAGACGGGATGTGCAGTTCTCCGCTGGTGAGAAAGTCTACTTGAGAGTCCCAGTTGACCCTAAAACCCTCAAATCAGGAGTGTGTGCTAAGTTGTCTCCAAGGTATTGTGGTCCCTTTACCATCAGTAGGAGACTAGGCGAGGTCACCTATGAACTAGAACTCCCACACAACATAAGGTTTTTCCAGTCTTTCATGTAAGTCAGTTACAAAAAGCCTTAACCAGATCAAAAAATCTGTAGGGGACAATGTTCTAGTTCTCCCATTGGATCCTCAGCAACCTCCACATGAACCAGAGGAGATTCTTGATAGTAGAGAGACGTAGACTCGTCATACTCTATACTGAGAATATCTGGTCAAGTGGAATGATCAGCCTGTTGAGAATGCCACTTGGGAAAGAGGCAGCGTCCTTCGCAAGATTTTTCCAGACTTTGTCTTAGAGGGCCAAGACGGTTCTTAAGGGGGAGGGAGTGTTACGAGCTCGTGACCAGTGCCGAACCCTAGAGAACACAAATAGGTCAGATACCACCGTCAGGGTCATGTCCAGCGTACACGACCAACAGGGCAAGACAGTGTGAGTAGTGTGCCCCAGCACGGTCCATAGCCATGGCGGGCCTAACACAGTCTAGGGACCTTGTCAGCAGGACAGGGCCCCCAGTTGGGTCCCGACGTGCAGCCGGCCACGTCAGTGCCACGTGGCCGACATTTGGCAGTTGCATGCTACCAGTCCTCACACTGGGCTAGGAGGGGCTTACTCTATATCAAGGAGTAGGCAAGGTTGGGTGGATCAGTTAGTGTTTGCCCTACTGTGGTGTTAGGACTTATTACAATGCTAGACCACGAGCACCATATATACAGCAGAGAGGGGTTAGGCCCAGGCAGCAGACCCTTGATCGATGCGGCTGGCAGAGAGAGCAGCAGGCCCGTTGCACTCGATTGTGTGGCCAGTTCTTTTACGAGTGCGACATTCCTTTTGTTGTTGCTGACGGTGTTCAGGGAGTTCTGTGCACAAATGGCGGCCGTGGATGCTACATGGACACCTCCCAGGCGAGAGGCACTGCGAGGCAGGTTGCTTCGTGAGGAGGAGAGCATCACGCGGGAGTTGAGTTCCATTCGCTCAGCTTGGCAGCAGTAAGTACCTTGTCTTTCTTATCTCTTTGCATGTGTTTAGGATTTACCGGTGGCTCAATTTTTGCATGTAGCTAATGGGTATGGATGCACGATATTGAGTGATGGATGGACCGACATTCGTCGACGATTGTCATCAATGTCTTGGTTTCTTGCTCGCTTGGCACAATATTCCTACGTGGCGTGGATGCCACTCGAGGTGGTGACGCCATCACAGCCGATTTCATATGGGAGGTCATTAGAGATGTTATTGCTGACATCGGGGTTGAGCACGTGGTTCAGGTTGTCACCGACAACGCCTCGAACTGCAAGCAGATGGGCGAGATTATGATGAGGGAGCACCCCAGCATTGTGTGGACACCCTGTGCTGCACGTTGCATAGACTTGCTCATCCATGACCTGTGTGCGCTTCCATGGATTAGAGAGGTATAGTTTGTTCTATTTGCTATGATTTCTTCCTTCGATGCTACTAACCACATCTCAACTACTGTCTAAACTTTTTTACTGGATGTTTGTGTTGCAGATCACTTCTACGGCCATGCGCCTGGTCACTTTTGTCACTAGGAAGAGGCGTGTGTTGGCCTTGTTCCGCACCTTCTCCACCCTAAATCTGAAGGAGCCCGCACCCACACGCTTTGCGTTTTACTTCTTGGTGCTAGAGCGATTGGTGGTGGTGAAGGACGCATTGCGGCGGATGGTTTCCAGCGAGGCCTTCGGGGACTTTACAGACCTCCCACATTCGGCATTTTTTCAGTCCACTGTGTACGGCGATGAGTTCTGGAGAGCTGCTGAGGAGATTACTGGGATCCTTCTACCCATTTTCAGAGTGCTGCGCCTGGTAGATGGTGAGGGGTGCACCCTCGGTCTCATTTACGAGTTCATGGACCGCATCGGCGAGGGGATTCTGTTGTCAGCCTTGGACGAGCACAGGTATGACTCTTCAGTGTCTAGTTTGTTGTTTCTCACTCAAAGTCTGATGCGTTTCTTTTATGCTATGGTTTAGTGATTGTTGTAATTTGTCTGCTGTAGGAGGCGCGAGATCTCACGTATTTGGGAGGCCAGATGGGACTACTTAGCACTGATGCCGAAGTGTATTGCAAGGTAGCTTTGTACATGTAAAATGCATATGTGAACTTAATACATTGTGCAAACATTATCTATATAGTTTGGCTAAGTAGGTTACCATATTTGTGAAGAAATATGTATTAATATGAGTTTGTGAGACACCCACATCTTGTGAGTGATTTGTATTCTGTTTGTGAGTCACCCACATCTTGTGAGTGTTTGTGATTTTTTTTTAAGTTTTTTTCTTTTTTTTAACATTTCTATGCCCAGAAACGTGTTTCTAGGAACGCATTTCTGGGCAACTATGTTCTTAACATATGCAGTTTTTTTTTTTCAAATATAGGACTTTTGAGGTGTAAGTAGTTTCAAATATCTGATTAAAAAATATTCAAGGTACTCCTGGATTCTTAGCCACCCTAATATGTAAGGTTGAATTCTCTCACCCACATACTTATATTAAGGTACTATCCATTATACTTCTCTTCTGTCAAAAAACTCTAGCCTCTATGTCGGGCCTAGTTTCTTCTCCAAAAACATCTCTTACGCATTGTTGTCCATGAGGGTGTTTTTCATTTTAAGGTTCCAAACAATGTAGTTTGGCCCTTGTAATTTGTTTAATTCAGGTAGAGAAGCCTCACTAGGTCTTTCCACCTTTGATCCCTACAAATAATAGTAAATTACTTCCATGTAACTTAGAAATCACAACTTTTTTATTTGTCTAGGTTTTTATACTAAAGTTTATGATATTTAGTTTGGAGTCAACTTGGTTGTTCTTTATCTTGTGGTTGGTGTGGAACCCTAGGGTTTTATGTCACTTAATTTACATCAATCTCCTTCAATGCGCCACTTCTACGATTGTATTGCTAGTCTTGCTCTCTAACATGTCAGGCTTAGATCTTGAATAGGGTTGATGCAAGAGAACAATAAGTCTAAATGAAGGATCAATTTAATGCACTAAGTTATTCTCCCTCTAGAACTTTGATATGACAAAATTTCTCTCACCATGCTTGAGGAAAACTCACAAATAAAGGAATGCTCTTACCTCTCAATTGGAATGGAATGTTCTAGAGCTCTGACAAACTCATGGGACCATGTAATTCCTTGTTGGATTTCAGCACTCAGATCGTAAAATTTCAATCGCACTACAACTTTGATCAAGCATTAAATGAATAACATATATAATTGAAAAGTACAATACATAAAGTATTGTAAACTCCTGGTGTTGATGTTTGGACTTTCTCACAGCTAGACTCACCAGGGTCTCTTGAATAGACAGCTACTTGTTAGGAATGGGTGGGGTATTTTTTACTCTCTCCCAAGTACCTTACTAGCCCAGTAGAGTTGACCTAGTCCATTTAGAGCCATCTTTACAAGATCCTCTCATTTTTTCGATCATCTACTATATATAGACTTTGACTAATAATCAATTCATGTGACTCGAATACAACGAAGAATACATATGGTACATGTTATGGGGCTACAAACCACTATAGATAGACATTGCATTAAAAACAATGTTTTCCTCTTGAAAAAGTTGGCCTGACCTTCATGCTGATTTTTCATCTAATCTCTGTTTAATTTCATTCATATGTCAAGGAGAGTTCTCGCGCCTCAAGTGTATCATTTGTTTTGAAAATCAATAAATCGATCTCCTTAGTTCTGGTAGTCTCTTCTTTCTGCATTGAAACTGCCATTGAACTGGTTAACCAGGGAAATCTCATCCTGATCTTGGAGCCTTTATGGTATTTTATTCCAACATCACAATTGCTATGGTACTGGCTAATATTCCACCCCATGTTTTTTCTGGGTACCCACTTTTGTCATGTAAGTTGGTTCTAGTTGTTGAATTTTCACAGTCACGTGCTTAGGATTCCCAAGGGTGCTTAATCAATACTTAACTGGTGTCTAAATCAAGCATTTCACTGTGATATTTGCAAGCACTCATACTCTCTATCAGGATTCGCACCTGTGACAAGAACGACTCTAAGCTGTCATTTTTATGATTGTCAAATTGTACAGCTTTCTGGCCCACCTAGAAGCTCAATTGCCATGTGGATTATGGTTCACTTTGTTTGGTCTTAAAGATGTTTTGAGGTTAGTGGTCAAAGGCAAGTGCTGGTCTGTCATGCACTTTATTTTATATAGTGATATATTATCCTTGTAGGACTTTGGTCTGAATTTTGCTGTGTAGACTCGTGCTTCTGGCAGACACTAAGGGCAAAGCAGCAGATGCGGTGCAAATACTTTTCAAAATGACTTGCGAGGAAGGGCAGAATGTATCTGATTCAGAGGTTCTTTGCTCTGCAGCAGAAAAACTAGAACTGCCAAATGCGCGGGATTATCTGGTACTGAATGTCTCTTTTACCCTGATATGTAATGATCCACTTCATATAAATTTGTCTTTGATACCTCAAGAAATTTTGCCTTCAGAAAACTATAATAATGCTTGGGTCCTTGCTCCCATGCAGTGCCTTTGAAATTGAAACTAGCGTATATCTACTCTTGTTAGACTCGGTCATTTGCATTTGATTGGAAAAAGATATTTTGATTTGAGATTATGAAATAACAGATTTCTGTCTTTGTTTGACGGTGTGGAGAAATAAAACATGAGGTCATCTTTTTTGGCATAGTTTGCCATGAATTCTTTATCTAATAAATGCTCTTTTAGGCAGGGGCCACTATGTTAGTTCGCCCAAGTGCAGTGTTTCTCTGCTGGTATTTACAAGAACCAGAGAGAAGGTTTCTATTGGGTTTCTCGAGTATTCACTACCTAGCTCATCCCACACGACCCTACAACATAACAAAGTGTGAACTTGATGGGCATTTTGGTTTTCCAGTCTGGCTCGCTTTATTTGTGGAGTACACTATTTGTCACTGCCTCCTAGATGCAGCAGTGATTACAAAAAGAGGGTGACAACATGTGTAACATCCTGTGGGAAGCTGCCTGTCTTACAATAGCAAGTCAATGTAGTGAGCTACCCTTGGAGTCCACGCTATGTCAGGGAATTCTCATTCAAGTAAATCTCCCATGAGCTTAGAGTCTGTGACAACCCTCACTGTCAGTTGCACCATCTTGGGTGCATGCTATGTGGTAGACTTTGAGTACAATTTACATGTTCCTTGACATCATTTTGTTTGTCACCTGAAGCACAAGTTTATAAATAGGCCAGAGAGGTTACTTGAATAATTTGGCCCGGGTGGTCCAATGGTCGAAGTAGATGGCCTGGAGGATCCTGCAATTGAAGAACTCCGAATGAACTTTGTTACCTTTAAGAAAATTGTCCTGAAGGGAGACTTTCATGGTTGGCATAGGTATCACCAAAACTCATGTGCATCCATGTGCATGCTCTTGAACCAATATAGGTGCCATAGTAATTGAGACCACAATAGGTTGTGGGTACTCACATGGCCATAATAGAGAAGTATGGACTCTGTAGTGTACATCCATAACACTTCGCCTTTTAAAACCATTGCTCTTTCATATCTAATCACTAGAGCTACTTTTGAACCGCTAATTTCATGCTAGTTGTGTCAGTTCAGCGTTATATTTTTGCAGAGAGAATTTTATCTTATTCTATTAGTAATAAGAAAATTTTCAGTAGGTAATTAGTTTGCAGGCGGAGCATCTCGGGTAGCAACAACATGAAAATCAGAAATATTTGAAGCAGGAACATGACTATGAGGAGCGTCAAAAGCATTGGGAACAGAAACAGCAGCAACATAATGATTATGACAACAAAAGGAACAACATGAAAAATCACAAGCGTGAGTGGTATCTGGGAGTTGCAGAGAATATGTGACATGGCTAAGCTTTCTAAAATTTTGAAGGGGTCCGAATCTTGTGCAAACACTTTTTCAGTAAGAGATTGACCTCGAACGAACTGATGGCATGCAAAAGGTAAGCAGAGGTAAATAGATGGACCTTCATCACATTCTGGGAAAGACCTATGCTGAGCAATCAAAGACTTCTACTAAGTATGGAAATGTGCCAAGTGATGTTTTGCAGACTACAAAACTTGGCCATTTTCCTCACTAGCTCTTTCAGTCACTATTGGGTACTTGTGCAAGAGTGATTCTTAGTTGATTCACGGGTTTTTATGCCCTTCAAAAAACAACATAGTAATAAATCAATTTTGATCAAAGTTTGACCCACTCTATCTGGAAACATTTTTTAGGAAACTTGATTTTTTTTTTTTAAATCCCTCGGAGAAAGTTCAATCTGTTCAAAAAGAATGTTTCTATAAAAATGACTTGAATTACAAATTGATTTAGAAGGGTTTGTGTCATGCCCACAACTGGTCTCGGGTAGCGTGTCCACACTAGGGATCAGTAGACCAACAACCCGTAAGTTAGATGTGACTATAAGGGATTTGGGGCCCTTATGTGCATAAGGTCATAATTAATGGTTGTAGGCCTAAACTCATGACACAGTAAGATATAAGAACAAAAAAAAGTTGACTCATTCTTCTCCATTCCTAAATCTGTCACTTAACGCATGTTACGTGACCGTAGAGATTAAGAAAGGGGCGAAAGACGATATGAGTTCCAAATAATACTATGGAGTTGGGATTTGTTCCGAATCCCGAGAACTTCATATACTTTTTAACAAAAATTGGTTTTTGTGACGCTTTGATCAGGAAGTGGAGGGCTTTCGTGGAGGAAGAATCTGTGGTATGGGACGCAGGCGATTCCAAAATGAAGATCTAAAACTAACTCGATCAGTTTGATCATAGTAAGGCCGTAAATCTAATTGATGCCGAATACTATGGGTCATAAACGGGTGTTTTGTTGGAAATCTGAGATATTGGTCATGATCTCAAATTTACAAAACCGGAAACCCGACAAGCTATTTCTTTATACTAAAAATATATTTGTGAATTTCTAAACATTTATTAGCCCGATTTCTTGTGATTCTTTGGAAGGTAATTTTTATTACCCGTGGACCTTGGATGATGTCGCAAAAATGGTTAATGGATTCGTTTTCTAAATTGTTTTCCTTATATGAATCTTTGATAAGTCCTTTTTCCGATCTATAGGTCGATTCTCTGTGTTGGTAACAAAGAAGATCTTTTGTATGTCATTCACGAAAATGTGTTGGGACATTATCAGTATTTGGTTACGATAATGCAATACGTTTCTTGACTTTCGAGTTTTTCTTGGATCTCTTCTTTAAAATTTCTCCTAGGGCAAATCTAACTGATATGCACCCCTTGGAAACTCGTGTGATTTCCTGTTAAAAGGGGGAGAAGTAGGAAGAAGAGAAAGTTATCAGGAGAAACATCTATCATAGATTCCAGGAGGAATCTGGTATTTGAATAGATGATGGACCTGTTTCCAAAAATCAGAAACGATAGGATATTTTGATATTACAGAAATCCTTTATGGATTATGGTAGATATCTTGTTAGAAGATGTAAGAAAAAGAAATTAGAAACACTCTTGTAGTAGAAGAGTTGTTGAGTGCAAGTCCGATTGATTTGTGTCAGAACTAGGGAATTTTATTGCAAGATGGTGGTTTGTTGAAACTCGTTTCTTGCTGAAAGCAATCAACTTGATCTTAGTAAGGACTGGGATCTGTGAGTTGATGCAAGGGTTGAAATTCACTCTAACAATATATTCTTTGGTGATTCTCTGGTTGAGATTTTGGTTGCGAAATAGCACTCTTTGAGAAATATTTTCTCTTAGAGGATAATCGAGTTACAGGATTCTTAGTTAAGAAAGTATCGTGTACAAATCTGGTAATATTTGTAGAGATATGCTATGTAGTGAATCTTTGTGTGATCATAAAACCTTTGTACAAACTTTTAATCCTGTGGATCTACAAAGTATTTGTTGGACTAAGTTTATAAGCATGCACAAACTAGTCGTTAAAACATAGGCATATTGATGAGAATTGTGTGAGACAATTTCTCGCTAGGTAATAGTAATTTCTCGATGAGAATTGTTATTGACCTAGGTGGAATTAGAATCAAATTGAATGTGGTGTCTTGGATCCACACTTATACATTCCAATATTTTCTAAATCCGATACAGCCAACCGAGACAGAAGCTCTACTTCTGAGTTAGTTGTTTGAATCAACAATATGATCTTACTTAGGGATATTATTGTTGAAATGTATTGCTTATAAGTCGCAACCTTAATGGGTCAATTTTGGATTCGTTTAAAGGTTTATGTGCATAGAATACACGAAAACTTTTGGCCTTATCTTTTCGCGATTGGAAAGGATGGAATGCTATCCTGGAGGACTCAGGAGAGTTGGATAGTTGTTGGCAGCCAAAAGTTAGAACTTCACGTAATGAGGTTTTGGTGAATCTTGAGTTATTCTAGATCAGAACTTAAGAATAATTGAATCTAGATGTATTTTGGATGGACCCTAACTTTGGAATGACACTTTGTGCCATGGCTAAAGTAAGGACGTCCTTATATAGGCACCGTAAGTGAGTCGAAAAAGTCTTAAACTTTCCAGATGGGAAGGACTTTTTGGAACAACTCATGTGTCTTTTAAGAATTGTGATGCACTCTTATGATATGGCAGACTCTAGGATATACCTGATCCATAAGGGAGGATTGTGTTCATGGTAAGATTACCCCGGATGAATAAACAGGATAGTGGAATTTTGGTACGACTGATCATCTTACCAAATCAGCAAATCATATAGTTACCAAGCATTTGGTTCGACGGAAGAGTCGCACGGACGATGATGATTCCTTGGAATAGGAAGGGAGCTTAAGGAGGAATTTCCCTAGCTTTAAGTTCTGAGGACAGAACTTGAATGAGGGGGGAAGAATCTCATGCCCACGATTGGTCTCGGGTAGCGTGTCCATGCTAGGGATCAGTAGACTAACAACCCGTAAGTTAGTTGTGACTATAAGGGATTTGGGGCCCTTATGTGCATAAGGTCATAATTAATGGTTGTAGGCCTAAACTCATGATGGTGGATTTGTATGGGTCTATCAGTGAGTCATTGAGGAACTGGACGACGTGGCCCAAATAGGCTGCAAAGGTGTCCAGTGAGGTGCCACAGTGCACTACTAGTGGTGCATGGGCCTTGGATGGGTATAAGTATACCTATTGGGCTCTCACTAGTGTATGATTGATTTTGGTGCTAGCAGCCGTGCTACTGGTATGATGCCTCATTCCTCTTTGAGATTGATCTATAGCTTGGGGGTTAGATCCGTTCGATCTAGGTTTGGTTGGGTTGGTTTGTCCACCATCCTTTCCCTTGTTGGTTGCTTGTATTGGCATGTTTAGATAGTATCCTGTGTGTAAGACTTTATAGTTTGAATCACAATTCTTTGTAACTAGGAAAGGTAGAATTCTCGTTGGCTGTCCAATTTATGTTAATACTTGAATAGTAGTTTCTAACTTGAATGTGCGTAATTCCTATTATTATGTAGAATCATAAGTAAAGAGGGCCAAAGCTGGAGAGCGGATAATCACTTGAAGCACACTTTTGGTGATGCTTTTTTTTGGTAGAGGGTTTTATTGTGCCCTCTTTGGCTAGCGAATAGGAATGCCAACAAGATGAGAGGTTTCCCTTCTTCCCCAAGTCAGGTCTTCTCGTTCTCTTCATAATTTTTGGAGCTTTACCACTTTAAGTTTTGAATCTGAAGCTATTGAATTGGATGATGTTGTGCTTAAACAGTGATTAATTTTTGTTAGCGATTTGGTAGCTGAGTCCGTTAAGCCAATAGTTACTCTCATTCTGTGGATACATGTTTGAATTTCTGTCTAATCAAGAGTCTGGGTATTATTATCCATTCCATATCTCACTATTGTATAAAAAGTTCAATAAGGTATTTCACTCCATTGATGATTGTGCTCCAGTCCCGCAAGAGTTGATGGATCGTGAGACACCCTACACTGCCCCTGAGAGCAAGGGGTTGAAAGCAACCTATGGTTAAATATCAAAGAACCACAACTATTACGTCCTGTACTGCCCATACGAGCAAGAGAATCAAGAATGCACTGTCATTTAGTCATGATACATGAACTGCACTTATCTAATAGGGTTCAATCTTAATTAATGGTAAGAGTAACCCTAGTTGATAATGTCTACCTTCTTTGCATGCTTTTTGGAACCCAACATTTTTGGAACCTAAAATCTAGATCAATTTTCCCTTTCTTTCGTCTCTGTTGTGGGCTGTAGCTCACTAGATACTTAGTATTCAAGGTTGTAGGAAATGCTGCAAAGAGACTAAATCACAGGATTCCATTGACAACACACAATGGTTCATGGACTCTAGAGCAACAAGACACAAGACGGGGAACAAATCGTGGTTCTAAAAGTTTCAGCTAACCAATGATGGAAATGAAGTTGCTCAAGCAAATGGTGATGAATGCCAGACACAAGGGATCAGCACCGTACCTATTCAATTTCCTAATGGTCAAATCAAGGTACTTGAAAATGCGTTGCATGTTTCTGGTTTACAAAAGAGTCTTTTATTTGTTGGTGCAATGAAAGATCATAAGCTGAAGATTCAGTTAGTGACAAAAGGTGTCAAATTAAAGATGTGGAACAGAGTTTCAAAGTGGTTGTTGATGATTTTTGTGATAAAACTTGTGGTTTATACAAATTTAATGTTATGGTTATGAATGTATTGTGGACTAACAGCAACTTCAATACAGGGCGACTATGAGGGCTGCCCGTTGCATTCAACTTGCCAAGAATCTCGTATACCATGCTAGGACAAAACACATTGAGGTCGACCAACACTTCATAGTGGAGAACTTCAACTTGAGTTCTGTGGCACCAACTGTGTTGCAGCGGATCGCGATCCGGATCGAGCGTTCCGGATCGCGAGCGTTCCGCGGCCAGAAACGCTGTCCCGGAACGCGAATAAAATTTCAAATTTTTTTACGTGGGCCGCACGCAGGCAGCCCGTGGCCCACATAAAAAAATTTGGCTTGTGAGAGTTGGAGAGTGAGAGAGAGCAAAGGTGAGGAGGTGATGGTGGATTGTGGGCAGTGTGGAGCATCGATCTGTGCGTGATCAAGCCGGTGGAAGCGATGAGGTGGTGGCGTTTGTCTCCAAAACGATTTTAGGTAAGTTTTGAGTTCAAACCTTGGTACCTCATAGAATGAGCTGTAGGTAACGTAATGAAGTGGTTTTTGGTTTCAAATCATCTGTATTGAACCCCACAGACATGCTCATGCTGTTAGTTTTTCCCATTTTTGCTTTTATCAAAAGATATGAATCTCATGCCCCTTTTCCATGTGTTTTTGACTCTTTTTGCAAACTAGCTTTCATTTCACACAATACTGTAGAAAATGATATAATAGTGGAAAATAACTTGATAGTAGAAAATCGCTCAATGCTTCGAAAATGGACGACAATGGTCTTGAAATTGATGGCAAACTTGATAAATGAACTGCTCTTGAAAAAACCTTTCATTTGATACCCATATTGGCATTAAAAAAATTTCAAAAAAAAAAAAGCTTTCCGAGAAACCCTAATGGGAAATCCCGGAACGTGATCCAGAATGCGATCCGGATCGCGTTCCGGATCGTGGCCTGCAACTTTGGGCACCAAAGGTCAGAATGCAAACATCTTTAGGTAGTTACAGTAAAAAAAATAGCCATTAAGCAGGGGTGTTAAAAGATGATGCCTATTTTACCCCAAGTGGCTAGGTCCTTACATGGTTTTGTGTTGTACAATTTTTGGGGGCAATTTGATTGTAAATACATTGTACCCCATCTTCGTAGTTAAGTGCAAGTTGGGTCCAAGTGGCCAAGTGCATGCCATGTGGCTTAAGACTCAAGTTGGTGATGACACCTCAATAGTCTCTATATATGTAAGGGAGGACTCATCCTCTAGAAGGCCCACATCCTCCTCTCTGTATCTAATCAAGCATTTGGAGTTCCTAACTTGGTTTCTTGTGGTGCTTAAGTTTGGAAGACTCCATAGTTTCCTTCAGCTTTAATTTGTTGTGTCTATTAATTATTGAGGTTAAGTCATAGATAGACACAACACAATGTCCGTCCCTATTATGTTCCATGCCATGCATTGTAATCTCCTCTTCATCAGCTAGAGGCAACTTAAATATGATCGCCTCAAGAAGGTGGCAACTCTACTTAAATAGCAAGTTGATTTTCTTTTTTGGGATCACGTGTGGGACAGCCCAAAAGTGAGATTTCCATATGTGCAAGGTTATGCGATTTTGCCACTTTTTCACAATTACGACTCTTAAATTTTAAGGGATAGGAAGTAGACTTGCACATTTGAGTACATTTTTGAATTTTATGTATTATTGTTCTGTAGGTATGAAACCTCGTTTCAAGCATATAGAAACAATTTACAAAAATGGATTACTTCTTTTTTATTTTTTAGACAGAAAATTACACCTTGTAACCCAGGTTCAGTAAAGGACGATGTCGTTCCATACTGCTGGGAGTTTTATTTAAGGTTTTGAAGTCACTCAGTGGCATTGTCTTCTATGGCTCATATTCTGGATTTCTAACAGCAACCAGCTAATTTGATCTAATGAGTTAAGGGCACATATTTCAAGAAAACATTGACAATAAGCTGAAAATGTTCATGAATGTGAAGTTTTACCATGCCACAGACATCAGGTCAGGGTGAAAAGGAGGTACTTGAAGAGGACAGAACAGCGAAGGAAAAGTTTGGCATTCATTCAGTCCCTTATTTTCTTGTGAACAAACGGCGTTCTTTATCGGGTGCACAGGTTAGCTCTTACGCCTAACCCCTAAACCCTTGCTCTACTCATGTCAGAGCTTTCTTTACCTTTTTACAGATGCATGTTTCTAATTCTGGGTAATTAAGATGCTATTCCTAGAATTTGTCATTTAGCTAAACTTTATCAATAGTCTGTCCATATTGTAAGCAGAAAAACTCACTCGTTGGAGCATGTATTGCACCTATCTAATTGAGTGAATGAAGACTCAAAAGGAATAGAAAGATGCAAAAGTTGAGGTCTACTTGATAACTTGTCAACAACTAGTAAGACATATTGTGCAAAATGATTTTTGTCAAGACTGAACATAGATACGAAAATACAGTGGAGCTATGAACATAGATATAGTTTAAGCTATTCTCAAACAAACGGCATCCTGAAACTGAAAACCCAATACTAAATTTGATAGAATTAGACGTATGCTATCCTGCTGGTTTGTCCTTTCAGTTTTGAGCCTACTTTGCTGAAGCCACCTGTAGATGCTTAAAGTGTTCTTGTAGAATGACGTTTAGATCAATAAGATTGAGAGCATTCTCTAACTGAAGAGTAATGTGTATCTTTCAGGAGCCATCAACTATTGAGCAAGCAATTAGAAATGAATGGATCCTTGCAAACAAAGCCTAGCGTCTGTCTGTGCTGAGGGAAGAGCCAACACTGCTAATGGGCTTCAACTTGTCCTGATTTGTGTATAACATATACTGAGACGTGTGTGTTTGTGTGTGATGGTTGTATCTATTACTGTTGTTGTCAATTTCAAGTATGCCAAGTTGGGGCCTTGGTATAGAGGCACATGAATGAGGCTTGGGTTTATTGCAACTCTGGTTATCGTAGTTGTCAACATTTTATGCTATGTTCCAAATCTGCTCTAAGAAGGTTGAGGACGTTTATAAATAGTTCCAGAATAAATTTTGGCTAGTCATACAGATTAATCTGCACGTGTTATTTTAGATCACCTCAGGTTTGTATTTGATTTGTTTTGGCCTATTAGGAGTCCTTTCCAGTTTTTTTGTAAATGGTTGCTTGTTTTCTGTGGTCGAAGAATTTAGCAACGTGATGATGAATACTCTCCTCAGTAAGAAGGTTGCTGATTTGGTTTTAACCAGTCAATATTCTGTTTTCTGTATCCCTGAATTCAAATGCCGGGCTCAAAACTCAAAACAGGTATGTGTGCATGAATGATCTGAGTGTTAAGACCATCAGCTTCACTTCTTTCATATGAACTTGGAATAATTGCATTGAGCTTAATCACATCACTCTCCCAAAGCTCTCACAAATACAGAGAATTTGTATTACTTCAAAATGAAATAGCAATAGATTTTCATATGCTTTATACAATGTTCTTTGAATTGTGTTTCATCTAACTCACAGTTTCTTATAAGCCACTGTTATCCATTCTGTACAAAATACTAAATCTGTAAAGTATGTACAGAATGACATTCTGTACAACTGAAAAATTCTAGAGATTGGATTCTCAATGTCCAAATTGTGGAGGCAAGTTTGTGGTCTTAGAAAACATTAAGGTACACACCTCTGGTAAAAATTGTACATCATTAGCTTGATCTAGAAAGCATTAGGTTCCATACAGGCAAAGAGCTTTCTGGCTTCATGTTGATGCTAATCTATTGCATAGAACTAGTCTACAATGTATAAGCAAAATCATACTTTCTGTATGGAATGTATGTTTTGGTTATTTCGTTGAAAATCTGAAATTGTCATAAAGAAAACTTTTTGTACGTACAAAATGAAACTAAAATTTTGAAAACATTCCGGAATGGGTATCTATGATCTGATGTGTTCGATCAGTGTTAATGTCAATGCGTAGCTTTGAAGGTTCTCATTTGAAGAGTCTTAAGCAAGGAAGAGAAGTAGAGCATATAATGTGATGTGCAAGATATTCACTTCTTAAAAATACCTGTGCTCTATGTGATGCCAAGATCATTCTTCTCTGTCAATTTTTTGGTTATTCCAGTGATATACCGGTTCCTAAATTTTTTGGATATGGTTATGGTACCGTTCCTAAAGAACGGCTGTTCTCTTCCTTCGGAATGGATATCAAACCAGGTACGGTTCTGTAAAAAGAAAAACTGTATAACTGAAATTCTTTTTTAAACCCATGCCAAAGTTATTTTTTAAATTAACAGGTATTATTAGCATATTAGGAACGGTTCCTACATTCGGTACCGTTCTTGGGAACTATGGGTTATTCTATTTGCTAAGTGCGGGTTAGGCATGCCTTTACTACTGACAATCTTCTTGTCTAATTTAGGTACATTCTAGTCATATCATTAGACCCCTTCCACAACATCTGTCTTAAAAATATATCAATGCATGCTATAATATTCATAGAATATAATGGAAAAAAAGAAAAAATTTGTTTTAAAAAATGTACGTATATCAATAGCCCCCTTTCACAGTATCTTTCTGTTATACTGCCATAAATCCAAAAATATATCAATGCATGCTAAAACATTCATATAAAATAGTGGAAAAAAGAAAAAGTTGATCAAAAAACAATTTATGACATGACTGATTTTGCAATAGTTTAAACAAATCAGATACCTCAGCAGAGGTGAGTAATGTTCAATGTGATACATTATGACATGTACAACTTCATTCATGAAAACTTCTATTATTACTAAGAATATCAATATCAAAAGCACATTCATCAGTATTTCTTGTTTTTTGATTCATTTCATATTCATCAAATAGTGTATGCCACTACAAATGTTGCACGTTTTGTTCCAGAACGCGATCTGGGAAATCACATTAAGGTTTCTTGGAATGCAATTTTTTTTGATTTTTTTGTTTGTTTTTGGTGCCAATATGGGTATCAGATTAAAAGTGTTTTCAAGAGCAATTCACTTACCTAGTTTGCTCGGAGTTCTAAGAGGAGTGTGGTGCAATTTTGGGGCGATTAAGTGATTCTTTATCAAACATCTCTATTTATGTATTATGTGAAATGAAATCACATGGAATCGTATTGAATGACAACAAATTGACAACAATTATGAAGCATAAGCACACATGTCAAAGCTTGTAACAAAAACGTAAGTCAACTCAACGTGCTCAACAAAATACAAGTACAGTATACAGTGCCAACAATATCTATATCTATAATCAACCGGATCAATATGGTTCTAGCCTCTATGCAATTTTGCCTCTTTCATACGTCTCTCGCCTATTGGAGGCATTCATCATGTCTATATCCCATCTTCTCAAGGGGAGCCATTAGTACATCATTGATGATTTTTGAGTTGTGCGTCATAATAATAAGACAATGTTATAGTTGTTAGATTTATCCAAATGGTCGATCTTTAATCTCTATCCAATTCTGTAGTTTTACTCATGTTTTTACACAATCTGCAGAAATACATGGGAACAAAGAGTATCGAAGGTGTTTGAACTATCGAATGTTAACGGAACTTGTTTTCACTTGTTGTCAAGCTAATGACTTGCCCTAACAATTTTTGCAAGTAGTTTCCAAGAAGCCTAATTGGATAAGTGACATCGCAATATGGCTAAGCTCCAATTGCAATTTGCAACCAAATAGTTGTCTTGAACTGTCATTTGGATAAGCCTAAATGGCCTTCATAACTAGTATAATCAGTTGATCAATTTAACTTCTTCTTTAGCTTCTTCAACTACATTAGCTCTTTTGCATATTGATCTTGGAGATTAATATAACACATTGCTAGAAACACTAACTGATTATTAGCGAAAGTGTCAGATAGAGTCAATTAGATACTTAGAGATATTTTTGAGTACATAGTTGCATCTGCTATTATTGTGTGCTCACGAATCTTTTGATTTGTCCATGCTACTTACTGAATTGATCATACAGTTTATCGTGTTCAGTATTATGTTAGAATGATCGAATGCTTCTCTGTTCCATTTCTAATTTGATTATGTTCCTTATAGTTTTGTCTAAATTGTTGGGGTATTTCGATATTGTAGTATTCGGTGCAACAATGTTTTTTATGTTATGTTTGTCTACGAAATCAATCTAATAGATTCTGCTGATTTCAAATCACTTAGAATTTGAATGTGGGCAATAGTTGTGATAGTTTTGTTCAAATTTGATAGACGTAGTCATGCATTAGGAGAAGGATTATTCCACAAAGTCTGATAGTTCATCAATAGCATGCAACCATTCCTTTTTCGAGAATCCTTTCCTTCTTCTAACAAAATGACAATTTTGGATCAGATCATTTTCCTACTCATTTCTAGTTAAATCTTGCGCCTCCATCGCCATGAATGCCTTGTAGTGAACACCTTCCTTAACTGCGTTGGATTCCAAGTGGCTACCTGTTCTAGCTACAGCCCAATGAACAACATTAATGATAGCAAAATGGCAAAGAGACAATGATAGAAAATATAAGCCAAGCATTACATAGAGGGATCAATCCATCCAGAGTCAGATTGGCGGCTTCCCACCCGAAATTTTAGCTCTCATATCAAACCCAACGACCTACATTAATGTTGCAAAAATTGTTTCCAAGAAACTATAAGATTCAGGCAGGTCAGAATTAGAAGATTCAAGCTACAGACCAATGGTTTCAACCCCAAGCAATGGCCAGAAATCTGGATTTCCTAAAGTTCATAAATCATTATCCCATCATCTAAAACAAGAATCATTGTGGTCGGAAGATAGAAGAGAGATTGCATAGTAACAATATTTTAACATTATCAAATACTATTTTCATTCTTAACTCATCCAAATTATCAAAAGGACTAACTTCCAGATAGATTCACAAAGCAAAGCTGGTCCTCGCTTTGAACAAGCTAGATGGGTCCAATTATCATTTGTGGAAATTTAAGATGAAGATCTTGCTTATTGCCAAAGAGCTTTGGGATGTTGTCACAGGAATTGAATGAAGATTAAAGACGACACAACCGACTCCAAATGGAAATTGAAGGATGGCAAAGCTTTCTCGCTGATCATTCTCAATGTTTCAGATACCCAAATTGGCCATGTATTTGAAGCTCAAACTTTGAAAGAAGTCGACATCTTGAGAGCACTATATGATGTGAGGGATGTCAAATTGCATGATCAGAAAAGGCTATTACCATAACTAATTATAATCTTATAAATTATGATAATGGTCAAGTCTGGATCATTTTGAACATTGGATAGTCGATAGACATTTTGAGCTACAATGGTGCTCTTGAATATAAGAGCTGCAACCAAAAGATCTTGAGTGAAATATGCTTCATTTAAATTCTTTGGCAGACCCTGACAAAATTTGGGCAATAGTATTTTATGGTCCATCTCATCGCTGCAGAGAGCCAATCACTTCTAAGAAGACTCCAAACACTTTTTCTTGTGTTTTGCAAGCTTTGGTCTTTTGTTGTTTGTTTTTTCTTTATAGTCTTAGAGTGAGTAATTTCCATTGACTAAAATTGACTTTAATAACTATAAACATGAATCTAATCAAATTGTTGTTGTGGATGATCAAAAGAGACTTACATCCCCAAATCTATTGATGACGAACGTTTTTTTGTATCTTGTTCAACAAGGCATACAAATGAGAGCACCAAATTTGTAGAAATAGATCTTACCGCCCTTTGCATCATATAATTTTTTATGGGTTTCAAACTAAGAGGGTCTTTGAAAGGGTGAAAGATTTCAAACACACAAAGATTAAAGTTGCAAGTTTTTTTCGAGGGGTCACTACGGTTCCACTTTGGAGGATAATGATATTTCAATCTAGTTGGCAACAAGTAAATGTGCACAAGGCCTTGTTTGGAATATGCAATGCTGGCATTAAAAATGTATTTGATAATAAATATTTTGGTATTCGCATTTATGATACAATGTCATTTGGCAAACCAAACAACATGAACAACTTTTCCACGAAAGCTGTGCAAGTTCAGAAGCTGTATAATGGTGGTTGCCTCTTGAATGAAATAGAATATTTAACCATCGGCTATTTCTTTAAAGATACTTTGTTTGATCAGCTTGATCATGTTGGTTAAGTAGTCATGATTAAGGATGTCTCCGAATGCCAATCAGACACAAAGAGGATGTGCTGAAATAGATGCATGAATATTGAAGGCACTTCGAACAGGAAGAACAACCCATTGTCCGATTGAGAGAAGAATGCGCGACAAATTGGTTGAACTCTACTTTCAATAGCACGACGGTGTTACTCACGAGTCATGCCCTTCATTTCTGAAGTTGAATGTTGAATCTGGAGAAATGGTTGGATGAAGTGGTCTGATGGTTGAAGGTCCCGCTCATGCCCTTCAATGAAGTGCTCCTACGTGTGCAAAGCCAAACAAAGGGAAACTTCAATACGTCATAGCAACAGGTCTGAATAATGAGAATATTGAAACGAGCAATCTAAATAACATGATAATTTGAAGGTCCTTCAAAGTATGGCCTTAAGAATAGAAGGAAGCCTTTAGCTTGTCCACCAGCTTAGATAGTTCAAAGTAGTGAGTAGCCTCTGGAGATCGACAATTGTCCTTAAAAAAAATGAGGTACCCA
>MU832664.1:0-68981 GCA_029204225.1 Diphasiastrum complanatum | reverse complement strand
AGCTCCAAGCAAGTATCTAGCATTGCTAAATAAAAAGAATAATATACAAAGCATACTAAGATCCAATCCCTACATATGTCCCATACCATAAGCAAGATCCAAACCTCAAGCATACTACCACAAGAAAGCACTCTACACACTAGTAGCAACACTAGAGCATAAGCCAAGCAAACAAGAGAGATCTGCCACCCCCCCCCCACAATGGGCGCCCTACTACCCTCATATAGATGGCCCATGGACCCCTCCAATGCACTATGGAGTTCCATGCTCATCCAATGAGAGAGAGAGAAGCCTAGGGGAGTTAAAGAATCTCCAAGAGCCCCCATAGGCTTATGGAATGTCAAGAGACTCCTTCCATAATCTATGACTCTTTGAATGCCTTTCTTGTGGGAGTTGGGAACTCAATGGACACTTTAGAAGGGCGCCCTCCTACTAGGTCTCATTGCCCAAGTTGTGCAAGTATACTTTGGTCCTAGACCAATAAAGTGATATGGTTCAAGGTTGAGGCCCAAGGTTTAGAAAAATAGTCATCCAATGACTTTCTAACACCTCACTAGGTTCCATACCTCCATCCAAGGCATAGACACCTACCTGTCCTTAATCAAGGACACTAGTACCTTAATCTAAGACACCTACCCTTAATAGTAAGGGTATCTCTTATCCAAGGGTCACGTGACCCCATACCTCCAACTAAGGTATAGTCACTTGTCTGCCCTTATCCAAGGGCACATACCCTTAATCCTAAGGGTACCTTGCCATATAGCCCCCAACACTAAATGGACTATTAGGGGTCTGAAGTACTGCTAGTTACATAGGTATGTAACAAGGAAGATCTTGAGGATCAGCCTCAAAGCATGAGAGTTCCAAGGGAGTCCTCAATGACAATGGCCGAGTCATCCTAATTGCATGCAAATTATCCATTCAAGTGTGCATCTTGCAAGGGTTGTGAGCATTGGAGAGTCTACTATCTTTGATTACTTTTTGAAAAGTATTAGTAGACATGCGCTGACTTGTTTCTTACCTTTAAGATTCATGGTGTTTATTACTTTCTACATTTGTTGTTGATAAAGCAATTCATTGGATAACTATTTTTGTAATAGTTTGAATAGAGTCATAAAAGATGAAACATCATTTGCTTTGGAAATCTTTCTGTCCACATGCTTTGTGCATGATCATTCCAATGTAAGGACCAAAGATTATCCTATTTTAATGATAGGAATAATGGTAGTGTTTTGCTCTTCAAGTAGAGATTGTAGAATCTACTTGTTTTCCATCAAAGAAGTTGCCAATGGTGGAAATGTGATCTTTCAAGAGTGGAAGATTTGTAAACTTGAAGGAGTAGCTTTGGACCAACACCTTATTCAATTCATTGAAGGTCTGGAGTCAATTCAAGTGGAGGAGCAAGCTCAAGATCCGAGGACTCCAAGAAGAACCTTGAGTATCAAGATGGAGCCATCTAGGCTCAATCATATGGATCAAGCAAGGCAAGTTGTCTTTGGCAACATTATGTATGCACTTAATAGTTTTATTGATGTATCTTCAAGTGCACAAAATGCCTTGGAATCCATGTCTTGGCATGACGTATAGTTTTTGAAATGTGCTACATGTATATAGACACATTTGTGGAACATCTTGTAAGGGATCCTTTAAGAGATGGTGAAAGATCCTTCATGGACATCATTCTCTATTGGAGTCTCAAAAGTTTCTTGTCTGTAGCTGCATTTTTTAGACACTTCTAAAAGCTTTCATTCATCTATCAAGAGAGTTGTAAATAGATCAAGCTAAATTTGAGGGAGTGTGAAGAATTGCCAAAAATTGGCAAATCTAGCTAGATCAAAAACTATGTAGTATAATGTAGATTTTGTACATAAGTGGATTCCACACATGTATGGCCAAAATGCCACGTGGCAACCCACTCCTAATATAGGTTAGGTCAAGTCAAGAGAGTTGGTCATGTCTATTTGGTGGTCATCCCTACTTTATAGGACCTACACCTAAGTTAAAGGTGAAAATTTGACCAACTAGCTACCTACCAAGCATAACTCTAGGATCTAGGCTAGGGTTTCATTTTAGAGCAAGAAGGGTGAGTTAACTTCCTTATTACATGCTGGAAATCCACCTAACTTCAAGAAGGAAGTCGAATTTGCTATGTATTCCAAGCTCCCATAGTGAGAAGATAGAAAATTTTTGGAGCTCATTGGCAATCTCAAGCTAGTTCACTATGTACATTGAGTTTTTGTGATCCAAATGCAACCAAATCAATTTCTACTTGTTTCTCAGGTTGAAGGTTGTACTAAAGCCTTTAGTACACACGTGTGGGCTCGGATTTCAATGTTTATCAATGCTTTTGATTGTTAATGCCTGTTGTTTGTCAAATTGCCAATCTAGATCAACTTTTTTGTGTCTAGTTTTTTGATAGATTGTTAAGCAAGCATCCAATCACTCTTGTGGATCTTCTGTAGATCCATTTATGGTCCTAAAGTACACTACTTTCACACGGGCGGCTGGAGGTCAAAGGTGGCAGAGAATGTGCTAGTATGAAATGTGTGTGTGTGTGTGTGTGTGTGTGTGCGCGCGCGCGCGTGCGCACGCTAGGGTTTAGGTGTGTGTGTGTTAGGCTTTAGACATTAATCATTAGGGTTAGGCATTAGGCATAAGACATTAGGCTTTAGGAATTAGGCATTAGAGTTAGGTTGTAGACATTAATCATTTGGGTTAGGCTTTAGGCATTAATCATTAGGGTTAGGCTTTAGGCATTAGGCATTAGGCTTTAGACATTATGCTTTAAGTTTAGGCTTTAAAAATGTGTGTGTGTGTGTGTGTTAGTTAGGCTTTAGACATAAATCATTAGGGTTAAGCTTTAGGCATTAGACATTGGGCTTTGGGCTTTAGGCCTTAGAAATAGATAATTAGGAATAGGCTGTAACTTTAGGGTTTAGGCTTAGGGTGTGTGTGTGTGTGTGTTAGGGTTAGGCTTTAGGCATTAGGCACAAGATTTTAGGCTTTAGGCATTAGGCATTAGGGTTAGGCTTTAGGTATTAGCCATGTTCTTAAAATGTTACCCCCTTGTAAACCTTTACCCCCCTCTCACCTAGACCTATTTCTTGTATGTCCCCCCCTCCCCATAAAACCAATACATGCAACCTCGTCTCTCACTGCAGCTCTAGATTACTCAACTCTTCAGGACGTTGGGACACGCGGCTATCCCATAGATTCCATAGCTGCAAACTTCAATTGGGTGAATATGATGGCAATTGATTATCATGCAAGTTGGGAGCCAAACACAATTGGAGCACACACAACTCTATTTCATCTAAAAGGCCCCATGTACTAACCCTAATCCTAAGTTTCCATGCTTTCTCCCTAACTTGTCTTCATCCCCCCCATTCTCCCTTCTATTTGCATGCTCCATATAGATTCTTCCACCCTCTTACATATCAATTGGCTTGAATGGGCTCATGAAATTCTCTTCAAGTTTAGACTTGTACAACATGTTCGTACCACATACAGTACAGCAGGATCGTACTGTGTTGTATAGATGGGCCGTACATCAAAATTGTACCGTACCGTACAAGGTTTTAGGACTTGTTGTACCATACAACAGTTTTGTAATGTACGTATTGTACGACAGGTGCACCCAACATGTGTTGTAAAGTAGGTTCGTACAATATGGAGATACAACACAATGTCCTACAATATAGCACAGTTGACAGGCAATTTGAACCTAGATCTTTCTCTAGCCTTCAAAACTTGGATCTTTCTGAAGTTTATGAGGTATACTCAGTTAGACTCAACAATGTACGTGATTGCTGCAGAAGTTTAAGGTTCTTATCTAAGGGGTGTGTGTGGTGTGTGTGAGAGAGAGAGAGAGAGAGAGAGAGAGAGAGAGAGAGAGAGAGAGAGAGAGAGAGAGAGAGAGAGAGAGAGAGAGAGAGAGAGAGAGAGAGAGAGAGAGAGAGAGAAAGTGTGGTTGTTTTTGCATGTTGGTGAAGCCATGTCTCAATTTAGTCTCTTTTTTTGTGAACCCTAAAAGTCGTTGACTTGCAAGTGCCAGTTACTAATTGAGTTATGACAAATGCTTGCAAAGGTGCTTAACAAAAGCAATGTCGCATATGCCATATGCTATGATAAGGGATTTTCTAATGTGGACAAGCCTCGAGTTTTGAATGCAATTCTAATAAACTTTATAAAAGGATCAGCACCACTTGCAATGAGAAGCTCATTTATACCATGTACTATGACAAGGGTCCTTCTAATACGAATATGTCAATGTTTGGTATGATCTTAATACATATACAAAAACTCTTTTAGTTCATTACATAGTCTCATGAGTGTGGGTGGCATTACACATAAGAAGCCCATGAGCTAACTAAAATGCAAAAAGACCACAAGCTCAAAAGTTGGTTGGTATGCTTGTATGTCAAGTGAATCACTTTTCTATGGAATAATTTTTTTTTCTTCTTTTTTGATCTTGTACACACGGTAAATTTTTGAAAATGGTATGTTTGACAAAAATACTAAGAATCAAAAACACCTGATCTTCTTATCCCATGACCTTATCCTATATGTAAAGAATTGTTTATGTTCTTGAAGATGACTAAATCTTGCAAAGCTTGCCTGTCTTGATGATCTTATCCCATGACCTTATCCTACATGTAAAGGATTTGCCACGAAGAATTGTTTATGTTCTTGAAGATGACTAAATCTTGCAAAGCTTGCCTGTCCTCAAGAAATTATGAGTTTGTTGGAGTATGTGAATACAGAGTTGCCCATAAGACATTGAACCTCACAATATGAATTGTTACATAAGAATTTGTTAGCAACACATTTCCAATCCTTTTTGCAACTGCAGCATGCATAGAACGGTATCTCTAGATCCAGACAGAAAGGGAAGAAGAAAAAGAAACAACATTTGTAGACAGCATACCATAAAAAACACACACAAACACATTCCAAACCAGATGCAACCAAACCCAGTTCCATTTATATCATAATTTCTCCATACGAGCTTTGATAGATATGAAACCATCTTCATATATTTTAGTATGACAGACAGACAGACAAAAAGAATTATGCTCAAATCGATGTATCGATGGATCTGCCCCGTGCTACTACTTCTGATACCCCATATTCAACAGGGGCTCCGTTATTCAAGACAATGACTGGCAGAAGCGCAATTCGCTTTTTTTTTTTTCGTGTTGTATGTATATCTGAAAGACTAAACTGTTCTTGATTGAGCTGCTGCAAGGAAACAAAATGCCGAATGGTACAATGGTGTTCCAAGGAACGCAACAGTACCAATATAAGCTTGTTACTAGAACGCTTTTTTTAATGCCTGGAAGTCGTGCGTACTGGGGCGAGCTAGTAGCCTTGTCAACTTGTGCTATGATTAATTCTACATAAATCATTTGGATTTTCCAAGTTTTAGTACACGCGGTAAGTTGAACTGTTGAAGAGCACATGAGCCATCAAATGAGCTTCGCTTTGCTTCTTCAAATTGATTAGTTGCAAAGCTTTTCTCACCAACTATTAGAGGTGGGCTCCAGGAAACTTTAGAACAACTCTATCGACCGTGAGATATGCCACTGAATACTTGACTGTCACCTGCCATGGCGGCTTCATACTCAACAGAAGATTGCAATATCTTAGACAGACTAAAGACTATGCTTTTCATATCTGGTCGCGACATGGCCTTTTCTTCTACACAACTTCTGGCAATTACGGCCATCTGTAGCAGAGAAAAAAGAATTAGGTACGAGAATAAGGGAAATATACACACGTACAAAGAGCGCTTAGGTTCCTGCTTCGGTCCAAATTACATGAATCCCAAGAACATTAGCAACGTCGGTCTGAAAGGATTGTCTTCATCTAGCATCCTCTTACCTCTGCAAGAAAAATATACCAGAACAGTCTCTCCAGAAGCCTTCACTACTTGGTTCGGGTCATTTTGAAAGGCTTATCAACAGTAGTTCCACTTTATGTATGTAAAGTTGACTATAAATTTGACTACCCAGTTAGTGCAAAAAGTGCAGCAAATAAGTTCTAGGCCTCATTCTCTAGAATAATATGATTTGCAATACCAGAAAAATTTCTAAATAATCTCGAAGGGCATGAAGATCATGCAAAGTTTCTAGTTATAGAACATCATGGTTTAGCAAGAAGATACATGTTTTTGGACAGGACCTTTCCACAAAGGAATGGATTGCCATTGTAGTACAAAAAATTGAGGAAAACTTTTGGGTTTGTCCTAGTATTTGTTTAAAATTGATAAAGTGTAGCCATTCACATGTAGACCTACAATTTCCCGTCACCATAATCTGACAATTGACAAACCGCAATGCTTCTTATTGTGGGCTCATGGTGCTGTTAGCACACAAGGTATTAAAGTCTGAACCACCAAAATGTATATACTCATCAGTTTGACAATAGAAAAAACAGGTATGCAGAGCAGAGCTTCAAGAAAGTAATAATTAGGATCTTTGTTTTCATGTGTGTGCTATGTTTGGGTTGTGGAAGATTCGAATCGGCACTAAGAACTTTTTCTTTTCCTAGGGGTTAACTATCTCGAACTTTTCATTTTGCCCGGTTGCACTATGGACCTAGCCTACAATTGGCTGTTCAAAGCTTCTAGGTTTCCTTAGGACTGAAATCATCATACATTATAGCCAAGTTTTGAAGGAAGCTGTTAGTCATAGGAAATGCACATATCATGAAGATGTATCCATTCACCATGAGTTCTCGATGTCCATTCTATTCTGGACATGTTACAACGTAACATTTCTGCTGTTTTTCATCAATGAGATTGAGTTCTTTTTCACTCACAAATAATCCTACATAGCGTCATCAAAGTATGGTGGTGTGGATCCAAGCGTCAATCAGAAATATATCCTAGAGTAAATTATTGATATAGTTTTAAACCAAAGTTGGCTATTTCCCTTAAAGCAATCAGCGTGGTATAAAATTGCAGCCAAAGACTCGTGAAATTGAGAAATTCCAAGCTTTAGCTGGCATTCATTTCCAAGAATAGAGAATTCTCACAGGCGTGACTGGACTTTTTCCTTGAAATATTCACTTTGACTTCAATTTTGGAGCCTAAACTAGAATTCATCTATATCACTTGTAGTTTGACCAGGATCACCTGACAATTTATATGAAAAGTTCTTCTCATCTTCATTATAGGGTTATAATTTTTATTTATCTCCAAAGTTTCCATATTTCTCTCAATTATTTTCAAAATTATACGGTCATTCAAGACACAAAGGAGCTGGAAAAAAATGGGAGCGTGAGTGGGATCTCTGAAGTAAACTTAGCTACTATACTATAAACTCCTGCAAGGTTAGGGTTTTTACTTGTCGTTTTCCGTTGGGCTATAACGTCTTAATGTTGTCATAGCTTGGTATCACATAATTTCCAGGGCAGGAAGAAGCTGGAATGGGTAGCGTGTTTGTCTGTACTTACACAGGTTAAAGTTAACATTTCAAGCAGAAATTTGTCATGGCAGGAAATATGAGAGAGACAAGAAAAGTAAATTTTTGGTCATTAGGAGCCTTTAGAGAGGTGGCCACGTACACAGACGCTAACTTTTCATGTGCCAATTGTGATAAAGTGATTTGACGGTTTTTTAGCAGAAGAAGTGAGTTTCTATCTTGTTAAGGTTTGTCTGATTTGGCATTGATACCAAAAGGCTGAATGGTGTGCTTGTAGATGTTGTCCATAGGGAGATCCTAGAACATGACAAGCAGTAGCCCTTGTCATTTATAGCAATATTCTTCATGCTAGGTCTTATATAGCATTTTGTTGATGATTTTGCCAATTATCTTAGAAAGCTCAAAAAGATTCAAAAGAAAGCTCCCAAGCAAAACAAAGTTCCTATTGCATCAAACACGGCCAATTTTGCCCAAGACTCGAGTAAAAAGGGCTCAAAGGGCTGAAAATTGAAGAAAAAGTCAATTTTTTGATAGTTTAATGGTTTTGCTTGAAACTTAATCAATTCTCAATGAATGGTTGATTGAATTATTGTTGGAAGTAGATGGGAAAGGTCGCTACACAGCCAACATGCTTGTGGTAATTTAATTCTCAAAGAGCAAGCTGGAATTAGTCTCAAAATAAGCCATAGCTTCTCTTTTTTATGAGCTAGGTTTTTGGAAACGAAAAAGCATGGATCTTTCTCTATGTAAGGACGTTTTTGGATCTGTAAAAGTGTGGAGATGCCTGCAAATGGCCGTGGGCAGCCGCAAAGTAATAAAGGAGGTGGAGTGAATTGAAGATTGAGGTTTTTCAAACCCTAGGAAGCTTCAACCATAGCCATTTCTCAAAGAGGAGAGAGAAGAAGAAGAGGAGCAGGTCTTGTGCATTGAGAAGGGCTAAAACATAGTGTTTTGAAGTGAATACACTTTCTACAACTAGAAAGTTTCGGTGCCCAAGCCGTTTGATTCCTTTCTTGAAGGTTCAAAGGCTATGGTAGAAGGAATGTGCACTCTTGGATTATCCTCACCATTGGATTGGAGTAAAATGCCTCAAAAAATTCCCAAAGAAATCCAATGTGCATGATGATGATCAAGGATCCTCATCAGACAAGAAGAAGAAAGGTGAGTACTTTTATTGTTAGAAGCCTGGACATCGGGCCAAAGATTGTCGCAAGAAGAGGACTAATATCAAGACGGACAAGGTGAAGTAGTTGACTAACTTTGCTGAAGAAGATCTTGATAGTAACAATGGAGATCAAAGTATGGCATTTGCAATAGCATTGGCATCACAAGATTCTGTTGATAACACACATTGGTTGGTGGATTCAGCAGCAACAAGACATATGACAAGCAACAAATCTTGGTTCAAGAAGCTAGAGCTAACCAATGTTGGAGATAGAGTTACGCAGGCAAATGGTGATGAGTGCCAAATCTATGAAATTGGTGCAATACCTATTCAATTTCCTAATGGGCAATTGAAGGTAATTGAAAATGTCTTGCATGTTCCTGGCCTACAGAAAATTCTTTTATCTGATGGTACAATGACCCGATTATAAGTTGAAAGTAGAATTTAACAATAAAAAATGCCAGATCAAGGATGTGAAACAGGGTTTCAAGATGATTCTTGATGGCGTGGTAAGATTTGTAGTCTATATAAGTTGAATGCTATGGTTACAAAGTGCAATGCATTGGCAACAATGCCAAAATCTCAAAGTGATTTGTGGAATAGACGCCTGAATTTCAAAGGCTCGAGGCTGCTTCGCAAACTCAAGATGGTGACAGGTCTATCCAATTTGGATGACAAAGAAGAGTCCATTTGCAAAGGGTGTGTACGAGGCAAGTCACACAGGGAGAAGTTCAATAAGGAAGGGGCAACAAGGGCTACAAAACAAGTGCTAGAATTGGTGCATTCATATTTAGAAGGTAATGTCCATTGGTGGAGCCTTTTATTTCTTGACCTTCATTCATGATTATTTTAGAAAGGCTTGGATCTACACGATTGGGGAAAAATCTGATGCATTTGAGTGTTCCAAAAATTTCGAAGAATTGGTGGAGAGTTAATTAAGTACCAAGATTAAGGTGCTTAGATTTGATCATGGTGGTGAGTATCGATCATGTGACTCACTCAAGCTGTTCAATGTCAATTGAACGATCTCACGATCCTGTACTCGCTCGCCAACGGCAACTAGTTGATCACGAATCTCCTTTACCTTCAATAGGTGATTGGCAATGGTTGCACCATCATCCATTCGTAATGTGTGCAGCTTCGTCTTAAGAAATAGTATTTGAGATGTGTTAGTCGTTTCAAACAATGCCTTCAGTGTATCCCATGCTTCTTTCGGTCCTTCGGAATCCGAAATGTATGGAATGATAGCATCTCTGACTGACAAATTGATGACATTCTATGCTTTCCGTTTCCTCCTATCAAATGCCTGCTGATCTTCTTCAATCACTGGCCTTGTTTCTTCACCTGTCACGATCTCCCATAGCTCTTTTTTCATCAGAATGTTCTGCAGTTTGCATTTCCAAACTGCATAGTTGTCGGCTCCTTCCAATTTGCTTGACTCATTGAGGACACTCTCGCTTAGAGTTGCCATAACTGCACTTAGATGAGTCCAGATCGCAAAAATGACTGCAAAAATGGAAAATTTGCTACGAAATTGACAAATGACGTCTCAAACCACTTTCCAATCCGAGCTATGGATTGAAAGTTATGCCAAATTGGAGATTTTGGCCTTAAAATGGCTCACAACTGCCCTTAAGCCTGAAAAATGGCAATTATTGCCAAACTGCCATTTTTGGAAATTTCCTTCGTCGTCGCGCACAGATCTTCGATTTCAGAAATTTTTATATCAGCGTGTAGCCCTTTGTACCAGCATAGCTCTTGTCTAATCAGATCCCAAAAACAGTCTCTCCAGCTAGGTCAAAACATCACTCTATTTTCTTGCAAAAAACCACAATGGACAGAGTTCTTAAGAAGAATGGGCCAGTCCCAAAGACTAGGGGCACTTGTGGGACCCTTCAATCTGAAATGAAATTTCAAGTGTATATTCTTCAGTAAAGCTCAACCGTTGATCTGGGAGATGTGGACGGTCCAGATTAGCTCTGACTTCTCTTGGTACACATGGTAGTATGCGGTTGGTGCGCGCTACTTCAGGCTGGTCCTCCGCGTTTCGGGCCTGTCCTGCACCGTTTTGGGCTAGTCTCTAGGCGTTTCGAGTCGTTTGGAGACATTTCGGAGACATTCAATGGCGTTTCGGACCCGGAAAACCGGCGTTTTGGGCCCTTTTCCAGCATTTCGGACCGTACCAAAGAGTTCTGGTGAGCAGTACACAGACATGGAAAGAGCAAAAAGCCTGTTTCTCAGCAAAAATCACCATTTCTAAGCCAAATCTTCACCAAAAAATACGAGTTTGAGTGCAAATCCACACTGAATGAACTAGGAACAATTGCAAACAGCTAGTAGCAGTTTTGACAGCACAAAATGTTCCCCACAATTTGATTGAGATCTCCCCACTCACAGTATTGTAAAAATCTCCCCACTCAACAGATTTTCAATCTGTCTGATGCTAGGCTGGCTTTCTGATGCCTCCAGGACCGTGTCTTCGTTCCCCACTATGATTCTGAGCTCCAAAACCTACAAAAGGAAGAATTTCTTCCAACTTTTGCCTCTCCAAGCTTTCACCTCCTATAAAGGACTTTCTCACCTCAGTACGGAGCCAGTGACAAGCCGAACCCAATAGTCAGGCACTCAGGATCAGAGGAGCTCTGATACCATGTCAAGAATCTGATGAGCACTATCAATCAATCACCATAAGCAATCACCAAGAGGAAGAGGAAGAACACACCATCACACTATAGCACTAACTTAAAGAGAGTACAATAAACCCTGAATATAGAGAGAGACAAAACTAGTCGTTGATTATAGACTAGCCTACAGCTGGTAACAGTTGTCAACAGTAAATCATAACCAGTAACATGTTTATCATTGGTTTCTAACAAGCATACCTTATCTCGTATCATAGAACCAATAGGAGAATGGGGATGATCCTCAATTCCATTCATACATGTAACCCCTACCACAAGTGGAACATCAAGAGTACCAACTAGAACCTTTGTCTCAACCGGAGTCTCTATAGCATCTAGATTATATACAAGAAGCTCATCTCCAATGTCAGACTCCAAATCTGAAACTTCACTTAATTCCTAGCTTATCCCGTGCGCAACAATCAGCAATGTCGATCCCTGTCGATTTCCCTGCATGTACAAACATCAAAGCACACGAAACATGGTGGAGCTGGCTACCTTGTCTCCTCCCAACCTTTGTTGCATAGATTATGATGAGGAATGCCTCTCTCTAGGCTCACTTCTGCACAATCCTCAAGCACCCCTTAACCCTGACCTTTCCTAACATCGACACATGGCCAACTCCATGCACAGTCGACACTTGCCACTTCGCAGTACTCTGACACATAGGCAAGTGAGTAGGTTGACATGTGTCACTCATACACTGGACCAAGTGTCCCAGTGAGCATGTGAAACGTGTCATGTTTGACCGGTCAACCCTGACATGTGTCACTCATTCACTGTGGACCAAGTGTCCCAATGAGCATATGACACGTGTCCTATTGACTAGTCAAGTCTCCTACTTTTTAGGAGGTCAGTCCAGCCACTCCTAATAAATGACCCAGTACCCCATGCCAAAGCTAAGCACGACTATTTGAGGTCCAATGCCAACTAATTATAGTTTATTGACAATTTACTTACAAAGGTCACCACAGGCCAGTGACTTAGCCATTTCATTAATTACAATAAGTACAAAACGTACACGTGTCTCTGAAAACTATAAATAACCGGGACGGTTAGCTGCTACAACGAAAATATCATGTGTAATTATCTAGTTGAAACTTGATACATAGCATGATAAGTCTACCACAAAGAAGGGTAAGCATCTTTTCTAAATGTCTCCCATCAAGACTTAGCTCTACCTCAAAAGAAGGAAACAACAAATGTGATTCTAAAAGCATTACTTTTTGTATTGCTCAATTTAGCAAAGTATGATTTTTTTTGCAAGAAATTGATGACAAGGATCTGTCTTCAAAGCAACTTCACCTTCTAAACTATATCAAGAGGTATTTAGCAAAATCAATTGCTCGGGACTAGATAGTGACTTCATGCAACTTTCCTTGGAGGAACAAGGGAAGCTCTCATACGATTTCTATTATAGGATTTTAGAAGTTAGAACACAGGAGTCCCAACTAAGTTGGCGTAAGATTATCAATGATGATGGAATACTACCAATTTAAGACTAAAGTCCCAAGTTAGTCAAACGCAAAATGAAAATAATAGTAATGATGAGGCTATATGGGAAAAAAAGTTTACCTTATTAAAATACATCAATAGGGAAACTCAAAAGACTATTTAGCAAAGGATTTTTTTACAAAGGGTCCCCATGAAAAAAATCAATTTTAATCTTCAAAACAAATGATGCAAGTCCATTTTTTTGGGAGGGAGGAGGAGAAATTAAGTTTTATCAATTTCCACCTAGAAACTTGAAATTATATCCCTAATAAATTTATATTGGTGACTAAATGGAAAATTTAAGATCCAAACATATATTATTAGGGGATAAGCTGCAAATATATGCTACCCCTATTATTGGTACGCCTTCATACTACAATACTTTTTGTTATATGGAAAGTAAGACATAGTGTAATAGATCCTAACACCACAGTAGGGCAAGCACTAACTGATCCACCCAACCTTGCCTACTCCCTGATATAGAGTAAGCCCCTCCTAGCCCAGTGTGAGGACTGGTAGCATGCTACTGCCAAGTGTCGGCCACGTGGCACTGACATGGCCGACTGCACGTCGGGTCCCAACTGGGGGCCCTATCCTGCTAACAAGGTCCCTAGGCTGTGTTAGGCCCGCCATGGCTATGGACCGTGCTGGGGCACACTACTCACACTGTCTTGCCCTGTTGGTCATGTACACTGGACACGACCCTGACTGTGGTATCTGACCTATCTGTGTTCTCTAGGGTTCGGCACTGGTTACGAGCTCGTAACACTCCCTCCCCCTTAAGAACCGTCTTGGTCCTCTAAGACAAAGTCTGAAAAAATCTTGCGAAGGACCTGCCTCTTTCTCAAGTGGCATTCTCAACAGGCTGATCATTCCACTTAACAAGATATTCTCGGTATAAAGTATGACGAGTATGCGTCTCTCTACTATCAAGAATCTCCTCTGGTTCATGTGGAGGTTGCTGAGGATCCAATGGGAGAACTAGAACACTGTCCCCTACCAGATTGTCTGATCTGGTTAAGGCTTTTCGTAACTGACTTACATGAAAGATTGGAAAAACCTTACTGTTGTGTGGGAGTTCTAGTTCATAGGTGACCTCGCCTAGTCTCCTACTAATGGTAAAGGGACCACAATACCTTGGAGACAACTTAGCACACACTCCTGATTTGAGGGTTTTAGAGTCAACTGGGACTCTTAAGTAGACTTTCTCACCAGTGGAGAGCTACACATCCCGTCTGTGTGGATTTGCATAATACCTGGCTCGATCCTGGGACTGCCTAATGCTACGCTTAGCATGTTCTATCATCTGGTTTAGGTCCTCTAAAAAGTTTCTGGCTGCTTCAGCTTTTTCTTGTTTAAACCCTACAGCTGTGGGTGAGCGTGGCTGACAACCGTACATCAGCATAAATGGGCTGTATCCCGTGGCTGAATGTTTGGTACTGTTATAAGCAAACTCTAATGTCGAGAGATACTCGTCCCAATTAGTCTGCTTCTTGCTGACGTATGCCCGAAGCATATCCTCCAGCACTTGATTTACCCTTTCTGTTTGACCGTCCGTCTGTGGATGGTCAGTGGTACTCATATTAAGTTTAGTATGGAGATGATGGAATACTGCCCTCCAAAAATTTCCAGTAAACTTACTGTCCTGGTCGCTGACTATGCCGGAAGGTAGACCATACAATTTAAATAGCCCGTCTACAAACAACCTCGCTAACTCTGGAGCTCTAACGGTTGTTTTGGTCGGAATGAAATGAGCCATTTTGGTCAGACGGTCAACTGTGACCCATATAGCGTCATTACCCTTTTGGGTTTTAGGCAGGCCTACTATAAAATCCATGGAGATACTCTCCCATTTACCAGCTGGTATTTCTAAGGGATGCAACAACCCTACTGCCTTTAAACGCTCTGCTTTATTTACTTGACATTTCTGGCAACTGGTTACATACTGGTGGACGTCCTTTTTCATACTGGGCCAGAAAAATTGCCTACGAAGAAGCTCATAGGTCTTCTGTATGCCTGGGTGTCCCGCACTAGGATTGTCATGACATTCATATAGGACCTGCTGCCTATAACCCTCTGAATTGGGGACACATACTCTATCTCTATAGAGCAAGTACTCATCCTGTTTGAATCCTTGAGTCAACTGACCCTCAACCACTGGGGTTTGCTTGGGTAATACAGGCTCAGAATCCTCAATGTCATCTGACGACGTATACTCGGACTCATCATCATCCTCAACGGAAGCTGCCGTATTCTTGGATGAACTGGCACTAGCCCCAGGAACTGGTTCTGGAGTCTGTAACTGTCTGCTCTGGACTGAGTTCCAGATAGTAGAGAAGAATGCATCATGCTGGCATTTCCCTCTCAAGGACTCGAGTAACTCATTACGAATCTAAGTAAAACTCAGCTCGTTTATCATAGGCATTCTGCTAAGGGCATCTGCTACTGTATTGAATTTTCCACGTCTATATCTGATAGACATGTCAAACTCTTGCATCAACTTTGCCCAACGAGCTTTCCGACCTCTAAGCTCAGGTTGATTGCAAAGGTATCTGAGACTCTCATGGTCTGTCAGGACCTCAAAGTTGGCACCATACAAATAATGCCTCCAAGTCTTAAGGGCATGGACTATAGAAAAGAGTTCCTTTTCATAGGCACTATACCTAGTCTGAGCTGGCTCGAGTTTTTACTCTCGAACGCAACTGGTCGTCCACCCTGAGTTAGCACAGCACCTACTGCAAAGTCGCTAGCATCTGTTTCGACCACAAATGGCTGATTGGGGTCGACGACTTTTAAAACTGGTGCTGTAGCTAAGGCTGTTTTGAGAGCATCAAAGCTCTCCTGCTGTGCGGACTCCCAAATGAACTCCTTTCCCTTCCCCTTAAGGAGATTTGTCATAGGAACTGCTATCTAAGCATATTCCTTGACAAATCGTCTGTAATATCCCACCAAACCAAGAAAGATCTGAAGTTCCAAAATATTCTGAGGTCTCAGCCAACTGAGTATGGCTTTAACCTTATTTGGGTCCATCTTAATCCCATCTGAAGAGATAATGTGACCCACTGCTACTTCTTCAACGAAGAATTCACACTTGGATTGTTTAGCATAGAGCTTATGCTTTCTGAGCAGTCGAAACACCTTTCTGAGGTGTTTTAGATGCTCCTTCCTCGTTTTGCTGTAGACGAGGATGTCATCTAAAAATACGACTACAAACTTACCCAAGTATGGTCTGAGGACACTGTTCATCAAGGTCATAAAGGTAGCTGGAGCATTTGTGAGCCCAAATGGCATCACCTTAAACTCATAATGACCGTGACGAGTCCTAAAAGCTGTTTTCGAGACATCTTCCGATTTTATACGGACTTGATGATATCCCGATCTGAGGTCTATTTTGCTGAAAAACTTAGCCCCGTCGAGTTGGTCAAACAACTCATCTGCCCGAGGCATAGGGTATTTATTCTTAATTGTGACTTTATTGAGGTCTCTATAATCTACGCAAAGACGCATAGATCCCTCTTTCTTTTTCACCAATAGGACTGGTGAGGCCCATGGTGAGCTACTGGTCTGAATTTGGCCTTTCCCAAGATAATCTGTTAACTGCCTAGTTATTTCTTCATCCTCTGTTCGGCTGACCCGATACGGAGGTTTAGAAACAGGTGTTGTACCTGGTACTAGGTTTATTACATGATCTACCTCTCTGCTAGGTGGTAAACCATGTGGCAAATCTTCAGGAAAAACATCTTTAAATTTAGACAATAAAGTTTCTAATTTACTGATTTTCTGCTGAATAGAACTGGAAATAGAAACTTCAGGAATAAACTGAAAGTCACATAAGAATACTTGATGGTCTTCGTCTCCGATTAGCTGACAGAGCTCTGAACTGCAGACCATAGGGCTGTTGGGAACATCATGCTCCCCATGCAACTGGATCTCTCGGCCTTTATGCTGAAAGCTGAGGGTGTTCTCCTGATAGTTTCTGTGGAGGGAAGGTCCTAAACTGTAGAGCCAATCTCTCCCGAGAACAATATTTGTTCGATCCAGGTGCATTATCTGAAAGTTTATTTCATCTTGGTACCCCTGAATACCAAGATTTAACTTACTTACCATAGTTTCCCATATTTTTTTATCTTCACCCTTAGCTAATGAAACTATGTACCTATGCTGACTAGGTACTTCTGGTAGTTTAAGCTTTTTAACCAGGGTGTAGTTGATGAAATTATGGGTTGCCCCATCATCAACCATGACTCTTACTGACTGGTTACCAACTTTCCCATGCATACGTACTAGGTCATGCGGCCCAAAGCTGAAGGGTCTTGCTAGCATTGCAGAGGTCAGCTGGCAACAGTGTTCATGATCTTCATGATACACTTTGATCTCGGAAGCTGCCGAGTCACTGGGGAAACATACAATCTGAACAAGATGAACTTGTTTTTTATCTTTCTTATCTTTTTTAGTGAAAGGCCCCTTGGGACACTGTCTGACTGTGTGTCCCTTGCCCATACACACAAAGCACAAACGTTCTTGTTTGGCTTTCTCAAAATCATCTGGTTTTAAGGGCTGTATGAGTGAAGGGCGTTTCTGAGGAGCTTCACTTTTAAATTTATCTTCTTTCTTTCTTTTTAAAAATTTCTTTTTAAATTGAAAGTCTTTCTGAGGAGGCTGCTCAGAAAGTGGTTGTTGTTTCGCCCTCTTCCTACCCACTGAATCATCATAGATTTGAGCATATCTGAGAGCTTGCTCAAGGGTAGTAGGCGAGTTGTCTGGACCTCTACTTTATATTCATCTTTGAGGCCACAGACGAATCCCCTAATTTTCTGGTAGTCATCCATATTTTTAATCTTTAAAATTGCTTCTCGATACTGCGAGATATATTGGATGAGGGACTTGTCCATTACTGTTCTTTCCCAGGCTTCCCAGGCTCTATCAAGTTTATTTTCTGGTAGAAATTCTTTTAGGAAAGCTTCTTCAAAAGCTTTCCATGACCGGGGAGTCTGCCCAGTCTCCTGGAGATTTAACCACCACTTATAGGCCATAGGCCCTAAGGAAAGACTGGCCTCAATAGCTTGCAAATGGTCAGGGATCTGTTTAAGAGCATGAATGTTCTTCCATTTGCTGAGGAAGGTTTGTAGAATATCTGCATTTCTATCCTTCTCTTCCCCATTAAAAGTAGGAGGCTTTAAATCTTTAAAGACACTGGAGTGAGACCGTAAAGTCTCACCCGAAACTGATGGAAGTGGAGAAGGGGACAACTGAGAAGTGGAGGGAAGGCTTCCTTTCGCGGAACTCAAAATCAAGCTCTTGAGTTCAGCGAACGAGTCATCCCCACTGGACTTGAAATTGGCTAATGCCAACTTTAGTTCATCCACTTCTGTTACCAACTGGAGAAACTGCTCCTTGGTAACCAGCTCGTCGAGTTCTTCGGCAAACTGTTCCTGTTCTTCCATTTCCATTGGTTCTTTCCCTTTGCTATAAGCCAAGGCTTCTGTTTCAAGTTCGTCGAAGCCTCTCTCCGGGGGTTGATCAGGTCCCTGAGGAGTGGTCATCTTGGAAACTGAAAGAGAGGTACCATAACTTCTGATGAAAAAAGTCAAAAAGACTAATTTACAACTGTACAAGGGAAAGGAAAGATGACTTAGCTGTTTTTGAGGACTGTGCTTCCGAAGAAGAACTCTCAGCTCTTTTTCCCAAGATTTCAGACTTGCTGTCCCGGAAAATGCCAGTTTGAAGCTTCAAAGCGGTACCAATTTTCCCGGTTCTTTGAGGATAGTAGCTCGCTGGTCTGATTGCAGCTATGAGGCTCCAAAAAACGAGGCAAAGAACTCCAAAAAGTGCCAAACCTTCTAATGTTGATAGCTGCCTATCCTCGCTGGTCTGACAGCAACCCAACTAGCTCGTTTGCTTCTGATTTGAGACCCAAAAAATATTTCAATTTCTGATTTTGGTGTCTCTCTACCCTCGCTGGCTGGACAGCGACTTATTTGCTCCAAAAAACTTTGATTTAAAACCAAAAATGGTTCTGGAAATCAGAAAAGATGTGGGTACTGTCAGCGCTGGATCAGCACCACTCTTCCTCTTCAAAATGTCGTTCTAATTCCCGAATCTGATGGCAAAAATCAAAGATGAAAGCTGGAAATGCAGCGCTGGACCTGCTCTAGAAACTTTTACTAATTTCTATCTGACAAGCAAGCTTTTCTACACACTTCTGATCGGTAGAAGGCTGTTCCTACAGCGCTGGCCCTGCTCTTCTAATTTCTGAAAATCTCCAAGTATCTGTATACCTTTCTGACTTTCTCTACTGCTGCTACTTAGCTCCCAAAGATGGAGATGGCTCTGATACCAGTGTAATAGATCCTAACACCACAGTAGGGCAAACACTAACTGATCCACCCAACCTTGCCTACTCCCTGATATAGAGTAAGCCCCTCCTAGCCCAGTGTGAGGACTGGTAGCATGCTACTGCCAAGTGTCGGCCACATGGCACTGACGTGGCCGACTGCACGTCGGGTCCCAACTGGGCGCCCTACCCTGCTGACAGGGTCCCTAGGCTGTGTTAGGCCCGCCATGGCTATGGACCATGCTGGGGCACACTACTCACACTGTCTTGCCCTGTTGGTCATGTACACTGGACACGACCCTGACTGTGGTATCTGACCTATCTGTGTTCTCTAGGGTTCGGCACTGGTTATGAGCTCGTAACACATAGCAAGCTCTTGCAAGAACAATGGTTTCCTTTAGGGTTAAATATCATTCATAATATTAAATAGGATTATCTGAAGCTAGACTAGCCAATTGGTGATCTATGGCATACAGGATAAGGAGCAGGCATGCATTCATGAGTTCAACATAGAGCAATTCAACTGTAAAGATGATGTGATTTCTAGGATATATTTGTAAATTGTAGGAAGTACATTTAGAAGGCTCATAAAATATTGAGAAACTATTGCAAATTCTGGGAAGATCATCAATCATGATAGACATACACCTTGGGTCTCTCCTAAGATGCATTTTGTGATCAAAGTTATCGTTACCCGATGCTTGTTGTATACATATTTGTATACCTTGTAAACAGTTTATCATTCATGTAAAAGAAAAGAAATATTGAAATATATGAAGTCATATGAAGCTTCGTGCAGGGAAGTATCAAATTGTGTGAACAAAAAGAGGAGTCAAATAGTAGTCCAATGTGACAATTTGTGGTCATAAAAAAGAAACTAGTAAACCTTTTTTCTTACCTTGAAGACATAGTCTAATGGATAGTTATTCTCAAGGTTTGAATCGATCAATCCCTTAAGCTTACTCATCGGTTCTTTGTCGTCAAAAACTGACATCATCTGCAACATAACACATCATGATATACTTGAAATCCTAAACTTTCGCACAAAAGTTTGGATGCAGGAAGCATTGCAACTAAGATACTACAATAGTAAACACATAAAAAAGAGATAAACCTAACTCCAAAATTAATATAAGATATGAAATTAGACAAGACCATGAAGGACCATTCAACTCAATGGAATCAAGGACTAAGCATCAAAAATAGTTTACACTATTTTTGATAAAACAGATTCAATAACTTAGCTTACTATGTTCTGCTCCTCTTCAATGTGAACCAAGACTTTATTTACAACAAAAGATATCACTTTAGGGTGAAAGTAATGAAAATAAGCATACCTTGTCCGGATGGAGGCAAGGGATAAGGATGATCTATCATCGACTTTTGAGCTAGTTCTTGCAGATATGCCTAGAAAATATCCAAAAAGGATACTCCATGAAGTAAATAGTTCAGCAGTGGAAGCTTAATTGATGGTGCATCAATTTCTTGTTTATAGATTGCATTGCAAATTTCATCCATATTGTTATCCATGTTTCTCATGCTAAGGGGACACAAGGAGAATATAAACATATTCCATCCTTGTTCGAAAATGACACTTCGTTTAAGCATAAATAGTGGAAAATAGATTTCAAGCTATAATATCATAAAGTAACCACATTGATATCCATAAATAGTGGAAAATAGACTTCAAGCTATAATATCCTAAAGTAACCACATTGATATCTACTAGCTTCTTTTCCTCACCTCGATATACGACTTGGATTCCACGAAGGCACAAGTTATGTACTAGTATATACAATGTACATATTGCAAATTTACTTTTAGGGGGCTCTTGTTATTTATTCTCTCAAAATATTTACTATTCAAACGGTCATGTAGCAAGTTGGACCCATGCCCTTAGTATATATCCTATACGAGGATCTCATATCCAGCATTATGGAAATTTGAAGCAATTTTGAAAAAACACAAAAATAGGAACTGTAGAAGGACAAAAACATGAATGATAGTAACTGTAATAGGTGTCAAGAATGGTAAACCATGCATAGAATGGTTTGCTTGGCAGCAAGCCAACAATCATGATAGAAAGAAGATTGAGTGGACGACATGGTGACGAGAAATAAAAGACAAAACTACAAAGTGCATATCAAAAAAAAAAAACATGCATAAAGCAAACAAACAAAATATAAGAGAGACACAATCAAAGAGAACAACGCAAGTATGTCAACTATGCCAAAGGAAAGCAGTCTTGTCGTCACTTCAATGATGTTGATTAGTGTGATTCAAAGAATAGGGACATAAGGAAGTTGAATCACAACAATCCATGAAGGATATCCTGATAGGGAACACAAACCTCGATAGGAGAACCAAAGTATATGTATGGGCAGCACCTCTACAAGATGATTTATCCATTGAGAAATCACCAAATGTGGCTGAATTTTAGATGTGCAACACAAGAGTTGGGATGAAAAGCTAATAAAATTTTGGAAAGGCGGAAATTTGGTAGAGGACTTTGAGTGATTCAAAGTGCAATGGAAGTGATTCACTGTAGGAAGATGAATGATCCAAAAGTTTCAAAAAATGATTAAAGAAATCAAAAGTGAGAAAGTGATAAGAGTAACAGAAGCTTTAAAAAATGACCTAAAAAACAAGTGCATCTACAATGTCTTGATTTCTAGAAATCATATTTCAAATGTGAAGTACATTAGGAGTATTTTATTGTAACAAACATAATAATTTAAATTTTCAAAAAAGGACCCAAAAAGCTCAATAAAAATGAAGTGCTAGAATTGGGGGAGAACTTCATACATGACATGCATGCCAAGTGGACCGATCACCCACAGTTGTGACATCACGTGACAAGAACTAATATTAAGGAAACAAAAAATAGTATGAATCCTATAATCTATTTATGCATATGTTCCTCTAGATATTCAGTTTTATTATGTTCAAGGGTGGCACATATTTGTGTGTATGTATTTTGTCGTTTTTTTGTGCCACCAAGGTGTCCACTTACATTAGTCATATACATGAACTTCCAATTTCTATCTGATTGTTTTTCAATTTTAATATAGGACTACAGATCTCATCCCACAAGTTCTCAACTTTTGGAGGCTTCAAATTGAAGCTAGATAGTGCAAAAAAGTCTTTATAACTAATATTTTACAGTCATGACTAATGACAATGGAGCTGGGTTTGAGTTTTAAAGGAAATGATGTAACATCATCCTACTTGTAGGGATGCTTATGAGGTTGAACTTAAATTTCTGCTTTTGTAGACCTCATACAGGGGTGGCTGTTTGATTCTTAAAATGAGGCGGCCATCATATAAGGAACATCGACCAAACATGGCTAGTAGCGCATAACATTCGGGAAATCAGATTCTACCAAAAGTTATGGCTTTACCAAGGTAACTAATGATCGTCGCTCCAAGCCTTTAGAATGGAGTGCCATGCTTCTACTCCTTGCAATGGCTTCCTCGCCTGTAATAAGCTCCATTAGCACAACTCCAAATGCATAAACATCACTCTTGGAAGTGGCATGTCCGTCACGAATATACCTGCAAAAATGCATGGGAGATTAATTTGGTCTTTTGTTAGACCATCATAAAATTAACAGGAAAGGTCATGAGTAGAAAAAAAAAACAGGGTATTCTAGTCTTTTGCCATACGTCTATTCTTGATGGAAACATTTAGTTAAAATATCAATGAGAGAAGGGAAGCCTATACAATTCTTGACTCTAATAAGAAAAAATTTCCACAATTTAAAAGCATTCTTTACCCAAAATTTGGCTATGCTATTGAGATTAATCCTCTGACACCCTATGTGGAGCCACATATCATGTAAATGCTTACTCTGGTGCAATGTACCCAAATGTTCCAACTACATTTGTGGTTGCACCTGTCACATCTCCAACCTGCTCAACCAACTTAGCAAGGCCGAAGTCCGCCACCTGCATGATTAATTGCTAGGAAAAATCAGCTTCACAGATCTAAATGAAGAGTGAAGAAATTGTTACACACAAAAAAAAAATCAATACCATAATAGATGTATTTATTTATCTCTGAAAAAAGTTGCAATCCGATTCACAATAATGTTATATAAGCAATTACTACATTAGCCTCAACTTATTGTGGTTAATGAAGTTCTCACCCTTGCAAACCTTAACACATCAATAATAGCATATCAAAATTCAGCCAAGAACATTCATAAGAAAAAATTGATACTTACTCACTTAATATCAATGTACGCTAGCTAGTAAGTTGATCTACCCCCTTCTACACTAAGTAAGCTAAGTCTCTTAATAGTAAAATAATAAAATAATAAAACACGGATAATAGATAGTACGTTCCAAAGTACCAAGTCATAAGGTTTAATGTCAATTAGCTATAAATAAAAACATTATTTCCAAATACTTAAAGTGGGCTCAAATTTTGATACATGTTGTAAAGTAGCATGGGGGCTTGAAGCCCAAGAGGATGTGCATGTCAGTCGATAACTATCCCTACTTATCAAATTACAGTGTCCTCACTATCAATATAGTTGAGAAAGTAGAGTGGCAAAGTTGTTGCAAAAGGAACAACTCAATTTGCAAAATGACTTTGAATGTTGCACTAAGAGTTTCTCTTATGACACTAGATAATAGAATACTACATAGTATCGACAACAAGATCAACCTCATCATTGCAAGAAAAAATTTGCCCAATATCATCAACATAGAGCTAATACGTTGAATTTAAAGGAGGTTGTTGACTTTATGTTTAAATGACAACAATAAAGATTTTCACAATGGAACTCATCCATTTCTTGATGAGACACTTGTGCATTTCTAGAGGGAAATGAAAAAGGTGGTGTAGAGTGAGACAAGGAACAGCGGGACACTACTTAGTTGGAGATGCCTTAGATGGATGAGATGGAGAATGAGTAGTGGAAATACTCGATCAAAAATAGTCTCATGTAGCATGATAACAAGGAATCTACAACAGTAGAATAAAGTGGAGATCATGGAAGGTATACCTGAAAGTTCTTAGAGATGGAATGGGGCATGTAGATAGAAATAGTGTATAAATAGGATATGAGATGGCATAAGAGACAATCTTACACTAGTCAACATTGATGTAGGCTCATGGGAGCAGTTATAGATGATGAGAGAATATAATATACAAGAACAAAATCTGATGGATGTCTAGATCAGTAACATGAGATGAAAAAATGTACACTATTATAAATAGCAAATAACAACTGATCAAGTCCACTATTAATCCTCACTCTATTCACAGCACGACTTTCTATGTAGAAAATGTATGTCTCTCATTAGGGAACATGACATCCAACATGCATCATGTACTCACCCAAAACAATGGTGCTAGGTGTTCATGTGTTGATGGCTATGAAAGACATGATGTTCACATTGGAAGACACTAATATATTAATAATGTCCTACCTTTTGTTATCACTCCAGTCATGATGGTGCACCCCTATAGTTTGGTGTGGTACATCCATGCTAGGTCCACAAAAGATGCGTCCTATTGAAGCAACACTCTTCAGCATATCCCTCCAAGCAAGAGTTTTAGCTAGATGGAGGGGAAGCTTCAAATGTATAACAATCTCCTAATAGCCAAGTCAACACTATTCTTGTTTATTCCTCAAAATGAATTCACATCGTAATCTCTACCCCTACTAGTAGCCTCATCATCCCTCTAGGAGTAGAGGGGTGGGCTAGATCTACACATGCTAAATATGTGCTACTCTCTGCCTTTGTCTCACCCTCAACATTCTTGAGAGTGGGGTATGTCAAGCGAATGATCTTATTGCAACAAACGAGATCGAAAGAACATTTAATCACTACATTGTATACAATCCAAATTCTTGAATAAATTACAATCACACAAATCACAATCTAGATTCCACATGTGATTTTGCAATGTGCACAAGTGATAATGCAAATTCATCATTCTAATATTAGAAGAAAAAATGAAAGTTAGGTTTGTCAAAAATTGAGGATGCTACAGTGCCCAACTACAATAGCTATGCAAACAATGTCTAATTAACTGAGAGATTGACCATTAACTATGACTTTAATACCATGAGGTCCCCAACCCTTCATAATCATAATTAATTTATGAGTTGAGGTAGGCCTGCTGTCCTCCTTACGGGATATTAAATACAAGATCAGTCCATATGTGGGCATGACATTATGATTATGAGGGGTTGGGGCCCTCATGGTATCAAAGTCATAATCAATGGTTAGAGGCCTAAAACTCATGATGGCGTTTTTGCATAGTGCTAGCAGGTGACTCATAGGGAGAGTGGATGAGGTGGCCTAGTGACCTCCTGTAATAGATCCTAACACCACAGTAGGGCAAACACTAACTGATCCACCCAACCTTGCCTACTCCCTGATATAGAGTAAGCCCCTCCTAGCCCAGTGTGAGGACTGGTAGCATGCTACTGCCAAGTGTCGGCCACGTGGCACTGACGTGGCCGACTGCACGTCGGGACCCAACTGTGGGCCCTATCCTGCTGACAGGGTCCCTAGGCTGTGTTAGGCCCGCCATGGCTATGGACCGTGCTGGGGCACACTACTCACACTGTCTTGCCCTGTTGGTCATGTACGCTGGACACGACCCTGACTGTGGTATCTGACCTATCTGTGTTCTCTAGGGTTCGGCACTGGTTACGAGCTCGTAACACTCCCTCCCCCTTAAGAACCGTCTTGGTCCTCTAAGACAAAGTCTGGAAAAATCTTGCGAAGGACGCTGCCTCTTTCCCAAGTGGCATTCTCAACAAGCTGATCATTCCACTTAACCAGATATTCTCGGTATAGAGTATGACGAGTCTGCGTCTCTCTACTATCAAGAATCTCCTCTGGTTCATGTGGAGGTTGTTGAGGATCCAATGGGAGAACTAGAACACTGTCCCCTACCAGATTATCTGATCTGGTTAAGGCTTTTCGTAACTGACTTACATGAAAAACTGGAAAAGCCTTACTGCTGTGTGGGAGTTCTAGTTCATAGGTGACCTCGCCTAGTCTCCTACTGATGGTAAAGGGACCACAATACCTTGGAGACAACTTAGCACACACTCCTGATTTGAGGGTTTTAGAGTCAACTGGGACTCTCAAGTAGACTCTCTCACCAGTGGAGAACTGCACATCCCGTCTGTGTGGATCTGCATAATGCCTGGCTCGATCCTGGGATTGTCTAATGCTACACTTAGCATGTTCTATCATCTGGTTTAGGTCTTCTAAAAAGTTTCTGGCTGCTTCAACTTTTTCTTGTTTAAACCCTACAGCTGTGGGTGAGCGTGGCTGAAAACCGTACATCAGCATAAATGGGCTGTATCCCGTAGCTGAATGTTTGGTACTGTTGTAAGCAAACTCTAATATCGAGAGATACTCCTCCCAATTAGTCTGCCTCTTGCTGACGTATGCACGAAGCATATCCTCCAGCACTTGATTTACCCTTTCTGTTTGACCGTCCGTCTGTGGATGGTCGGTGGTACTCATATTAAGTTTAGTATGGAGATGATGGAATACTGCCTTCCAAAAATTTCCAGTAAACTTACTGTCCCGGTCGCTGACTATGCCGGAAGGTAGACCGTACAATTTAAATAGCCCGTCTACAAACAACCTCGCTAACTCTGGAGCTCTAACGGTTGTTTTGGTCGGAATAAAATGAGCCATTTTGGTCAGACGGTCAACTGTGACCCATATAGCGTCATTACCCTTTTGGGTTTTAGGCAGGCCTACTATAAAATCCATGGAGATACTCTCCCATTTACCAGCTGGTATTTCTAAGGGATGCAACAACCCTCCTGCCTTTAAACGCTCTGCTTTATTTACTTGACATTTCTGGCAACTGGTTACATACTGGTGGACGTCCATTTTCATACTGGGCCAGAAAAATTGCCTACGAAGAAGCTCATAGGTCTTCTGTATGCCTGGGTGTCCCGCGCTAGGATTGTCATGACATTCATATAGGACCTGCTGCCTATAATCCTCTGAATTGGGGACACATACTCTATCTCTATAGAGCAAGTACTCATCCTGAATGGAATACTGTTTCCATTTGAATCCTTGAGTCAACTGACCCTCAACCACTGGGGTTTGCTTGGGTAATACAGGCTCAGAATCCTCAACGTCATCTGATGACGTATACTCGGACTCATCATCATCCTCAACGGAAGCTGCCGTATTCTTGGATGAACTGGCACCAGCCCCGGGAACTGGTTCTGGAGTCTGTAACTGTCTGTTCTGGACTGAGTTCCAGATAATAGAGAAGAATGCATCATGCTGGCATTTCCCTCTCAAGGACTCGAGTAACTCATTACGAATCTGAGTAAAACTCAGCTCGTTTATCATAGGCATTCTGCTAAGGGCATCTGCTACTGTATTGAATTTTCCACGCCTATATCTGATAGACATGTCAAACTCTTGCATCAACTCTGCCCAACGAGCTTTCCGACCTCTAAGCTCAGGTTGATTGCAAAGGTATCTGAGACTCTCATGGTCTGTCAGGACCTCAAAGTTGGCACCATACAAATAATGCCTCCAAGTCTTAAGGGCATGGACTATAGAAAAGAGTTCCTTTTCATAGGCACTATACCTAGTCTGTGCTGGCTCGAGTTTTTTACTCTCGAACGCAACTGGTCGTCCACCCTGAGTTAGCACAGCACCTACTGCAAAGTCGCTAGCATCTGTTTCGACCACAAATGGCTGATTGGGGTCGACGACCTTTAAAACTGGTGCTGTAGCTAAGGCTGTTTTGAGAGCATCAAAGCTCTCCTGTTGTGCGGACTCCCAAATGAACTCCTTTCCCTTCCCCTTAAGGAGATTTGTCATAGGGACTGCTATCTGAGCATATTCCTTGACAAATCGTCTGTAATATCCCGCCAGACCAAGAAAGATTTGAAGTTCCAAAATATTCTGAGGTCTCAGCCAACTGAGTATGGCTTTAACCTTATTTGGGTCCATCTTAATCCCATCTGAAGAGATAATGTGACCCAAATATGCTACTTCTTCAACGAAGAATTCACACTTGGATTGTTTAGCATAAAGCTTATGCTTTCTGAGCAGTCGAAACACCTTTCTGAGGTGTTTTAGATGCTCCTTCCTCGTTTTGCTGTAGACGAGGATGTCATCTAAAAATACGACTACAAACTTACCCAAGTATGGTCTGAGGACACTGTTCATCAAGGTCATAAAGGTAGCTGGAGCATTTGTGAGCCCAAATGGCATCACCTTAAACTCATAATGACCGTGACGAGTCCTAAAAGCTGTTTTCGAGACATCTTCCGATTTTATACGGACTTGATGATATCCCGATCTGAGGTCTATTTTGCTGAAAAACTTAGCCCCGTCGAGTTGATCAAACAACTCGTCTGCTCGAGGCATAGGGTATTTATTCTTAATTGTGACTTTATTGAGGGCTCTGTAATCTACGCAAAGACGCAGAGACCCCTCTTTCTTTTTCACCAATAGGACTGGTGAGGCCCATGGTGAACTACTGGTCTGAATTTGGCCTTTCCCAAGATAGTCTGTTAACTGCCTAGTTATTTCTTCATCCTCTGTTCGGCTGACCCGATACGGAGGTTTAGAAACAGGTGCTGTACCTGGTACTAGGTTTATTACATGATCTACCTCTCTGCTAGGTGGTAAACCATGTGGCAAATCTTCAGGAAAAACATCTTTAAATTTAGACAATAAAGTTTCTAATTTACTGATTTTCTGCTGAATAGAACTGGAAATAGAAACTTCAGGAATAAACTGAAAGTCACATAAGAATACCTGATGGTCTTCGTCTCCGATTAGCTGACAGAGCTCTGAACTGCAGACCATAGGGCTGTTGGGAACATCATGCTCCCCATGCAACTGGATCTCTCGGCCTTTATACTGAAAGCTGAGGGTGTTCTCCTGATAGTTTCTGTGGAGGGAAGGTCCTAAACTGTAGAGCCAATCTCTCCCGAGAACAATGTCTGTTCGATCCAGGTGCATTATCTGAAAGTTTATTTCATCTTGGTACCCCTGAATACCAAGATTTAACTTACTTACCATAGTTTCCCATATTTTTTTATCTTCACCCTTAGCTAATGAAACTATGTACCTATGCTGACTAGGTACTTCTGGTAGTTTAAGCTTTTTAACCAGGGTGTGGTTGATGAAATTATGGGTTGCCCCATCATCAACCATGACTCTTACTGACTGGTTACCAACTTTCCCATGCATACGTACTAGGTCATGCGGCCCAAAGCTGAAGGGTCTCGCTAGCATTGCAGAGGTCAGCTGGCAACAGTGTTCATGATCTTCATGATACACTTTGATCTCGGAAGCTGCCGAGTTACTGGGGAAACATACAGTCTGAACAAGATGAACTTGTTTTTTATCTTTTTTAGTGAAAGGCCCCTTGGGACACTGTCTGACTGTGTGTCCCTTGCCCATACACACAAAGCACAAACGTTCTTGTTTGGCTTTCTCAAAATCATCTGGTTTTAAGGGCTGTATGAGTGAAGGGCGTTTCTGAGGAGCTTCACCTTTAAATTTATCTTCTTTCTTTCTTTTTAAAAATTTCTTTTTAAATTGAAAGTCTTTCTGAGGAAGCTGCTCAGAAAGTGGTTGCTGTCTCGCTCTCTTCCTACCCACTGAATCATCATAGATTTGAGCATATCTGAGAGCTTGCTCAAGGGTAGTAGGCGAGTTTCTCTGGACCTCTACTTTATATTCATCTTTGAGGCCACGGACAAATCCCCTGATTTTTTGATAGTCATCCATATTTTTAATCTTTAAAATTGCCTCTCGATACTGCGAGATATATTGGATGAGGGACTTGTCCATTACTGTTCTTTCCCAGGCTTCCCAGGCTCTATCAAGTTCATTCTCTGGTAGAAATTCTCTTAGGAAAGCTTCTTCAAAAGCTTTCCATGACCGGGGAGTCTGCCCAGTCTCCTGGAGATTTAACCACCACTTATAGGCCATAGGCCCTAAAGAAAGACTGGCCTCAATTGCTTGCAAATGGTCAGGGGTCTGTTTAAGAGCATGAATGTTCTTCCATTTGCTGAGGAAGGTTTGTAGAATATCTGCATTTCTATCCTTCTCTTCCCCATTAAAAGTAGTAGGCTTTAAATCTTTAAAAACACTGGGGTGAGACCGTAAAGTCTCACCCGAAACTGATGGAAGTGGAGAAGGGGATAACTGAGAAGTGGAGGGAAGGCTTCCTTTCGCGGAGCTCAAAATCAAGTTTTTGAGTTCAGCGAACGAGTCGTCCACACTGGACTTGAAATTGGCTAATGCCAGCTTCAGTTCATCCACTTCTGTTACCAATTGGAGGAACTGCTCCTTGGTAACCAGTTCGTCGAGTTCTTCGGCGAACTGTTCCTGTTCTTCTACTTCCATGGGTTCCTTCCCTTTTCTGTAAGCCAAGGCTTCTGTTTCAAGTTCGTCGAAGCCTCTCTCCTGGGGTTGATCAGGTCCCTGAGGAGTGGTCATCTTCGAAACTGAAAGAGAGCTACCTTAACTTCTGAAGGAAAAAAGTCTAAAAGACTAATTTACAACTATACAAGGGAAAGGAAAGATGACTTAGCTGTTTCTGAGGACTGTACTTCCAAAGAAAGAATGAAGAGGAACCCTTTCAGCTCTTTTCCCCAAAATTTCAGACCTGCTGTTCCGAAAAATGCCAGTTTGAGGCTTCAAAACGGTACTAAATTTCCCGGTTTTTTGAGGATAGTAGCTCGCTGGTCTGATTGCAATCCAACTTGTCCACAAAAAGGCAAATCTGAAGTCCAAAAACCCTTCTGAGTTCTGAAATTTCAGAAGTCTCCTACTCGCTGATCTGGTAGAAATCCTCTTGCTCCAAATCTCTGACGTTGGGGCCCAAAAACTTGTTGAAAAACCAGATTTTCAGAAGCACTGGCAGCGCTGGCCCTGCTCCTCTTTTTTGGCTTCCAACTCGCTGAAAACCAGTAACTTTTTCCCTGGAAATCGGATGTAGGTCTCTGACTGTACAGCGATGGAGGTGCTGGCTTCTTCCTACTCTAATTTCGCTGGGAAAACTAGGAAGAATCCTCTGAAGTCAGTGAGAAACAGCTGTTTTTTCAGCGAGTTACCTACACTTGGAATCTGACTCCTTGCTACTGTGATTTCTCAGTGGAAATCAGAAGTTTGAAGGCTGCTCCTACAGCGATCCTCCTCCTCTATTCCTCTCTGAGAATCTGAGAAACACTTCCTATCTTCTGATAGCTTTCTCTACTACTGTCCTGAACTCCCTAGGATGGAGATGGCTCTGATACCAGTGTAATAGATCCTAACACCACAGTAGGGCAAACACTAACTGATCCACCCAACCTTGCCTACTCTCTGATATAGAGTAAGCCCCTCCTAGCCCAGTGTGAGGACTGGTAGCATGCTACTGCCAAGTGTCGGCCACGTGGCACTGACGTGGCCGACTGCACGTCGGGACCCAACTGTGGGCCCTATCCTGCTGACAGGGTCCCTAGGCTGTGTTAGGCCCGCCATGGCTATGGACCGTGCTGGGGCACACTACTCACACTGTCTTGCCCTGTTGGTCATGTACGCTGGACACGACCCTGACTGTGGTATCTGACCTATCTGTGTTCTCTAGGGTTCGGCACTGGTTATGAGCTCGTAACACCTCCTTACGAGATATTAAATCGAAGATAAGTCAATACGTGGGCATGACAAGAAGGCTTTTCAATGATCTTTTGTTTGCAAAAACAACACCAACGATTCTCAAATGTGACAATCAAAGTTCTAATAAATTGGCAAAGAATCTAGTTTTTCTTAATCGTAAAAAGCATATTGAGAATCAAGCACACTTCATTAGAAAATCTACAACAGCACAGAGGACCAAGTGGCTGAAATTTCACCAAAGCACTTACTAAATGAAATTTGAAAAGTTTGTGTTTTACTTGTTGTAGTAGATGTTATGATGAAAACATTAACAAAAGATGTTAGAATATTAATGCGTTTCATAATTACAATGACCCCTCAATGAAAACTCATGATGGTGCTAGTAGGTGACTCATAGGGAGTGTGGCTAAGGTGGCCAGTTAGGCTACTAAGGTGTCACAGTTCACTCCTAGTTGTGGAGTTGTGGTGGTGCCTTGGAGGGTATACGTATACCCATAGGCCTCCCTTGTGGAGAGCTTGAATTTTGGTATTGTGTAGCTACATGCCACTGTGACATCTCTCCCTATAGAGTTCTTGGTGATCCATAGCTTGGGGGCTAGATCTGGTTGATCTAGATCGGTTTGGCAGGTTTGAGCCACCATCCGTTCCCTTTGTTTTCTCTCGATTCAGCATCCTAGTATTGACCTTGGTAGAGGTCTTGCAACTTCTCAACTACACCGCTTTGGTTTCTACACGATACTCTGCTTGTGTAGAAAATAAGGACAACACTTTTTACTTCTAATTGCTCCATGTTGTAGCAACTATCCTAAGGCTAAAAGAGTATCTTGTTGTTGACCTTCGATCTTCAACATTAGTTGCCCATATCTTGACTATCCCGTTCCTTCATAATCATTGTATTCAATGCTAGACCTAATAGTTGCATTGACATATCTAAAAATCCTCTTTTCTACTTCCCAATGAGGCATTATGGGCTTTGTCATGTATTTACTCAACATATTGACTGGATAAGAAATATCAAGCCTGGTAGTGATTAAGTAGATAAGACCACCTACTAGTTGTCTATACAAAGTACCATCTCTTTTGCATCTTCTTCCTTAGTCATCTTCATATTTTTATCAAATTCATGCTATGACAATGTTCCATGTTAATTTGTTTCAAAAGCTTATGTGCATACTTTGCTTGAGAAATTAACAAACTATTAAACTTTCTCCAAATTTCAATACACAAACAATATTGTAATGCACCTACGTCAATCTACATTATCCAGAATCCATACCAACCTTGGCTCTGAAGTTGCAGTCCAATAGAATGTTGCTAGTCTTTACATCACGGTGGACATAGTGTGTCTTGGTGTGTTCATGAATGTACTCTAGACCTCTAGCAGCATCGAGTGCAATTTGTGTCCTTGTTGTCCAAGAGAGTGGCCGGTGGCCTGCAATTCACATAACTTTTCAACAGTCACATCTTACGTATCTATGAAGAGCCAAGGTGCCATTAAGTCCTTGAAATTCGAAACAGTAAACTATTGTCATGTACTTACAAGGAACAAATAATCGAGTAGGAATTGATGCCCAAAATTTCATTAGATAAAAATTTCATGTTCCAATTTCAGTGAAGGCTCTTCTCATTTCAGCATGGAGTTGATACAATACACAAAAAGCTCCTCTTCACAAAGAGGGAGTCTCTTAAATAAGCAAGAGAGCTCCTTAGGTGGCATCCTAGTGGAATTTCCACACTTCACAAATTACAAGTGGAATAATGCTCTTCACTAGAGGTCACCAAAAAAAGGTGGCTCACTCTACTTTCTTTAAGAGGGGTCTACTTGCATTTATTACATTAGCCTAGAAATACTAGTTCCTACATGGTCATTCCATCTTGCATTTATTACATTAGCCTAGAAATACTAGTTCCTACATGGTCATTCCATCTTTTGGGACATATGTCTAACCATTACATAAATTCAAAATTTTAATCTCATATTCTTGTGAATACTCAAGATTTGATGTTGTTTACATATTGCATCTTCAAATTAACATTATAGACTACGATCACATTTACTTGGTACCTTTCATAACTGGGTCATGCAGTCGCTCACTCAAGGCTCCATTTTCAGCAAATTCATACACCAAGAAAAGATAGTCTTCACTAGCTGAATATCCAATTAGTTCAACCTATAAAATATCAACAATTGGGTATAAAGAGATTGTTTGATGCTAGCTCACAGTTATAAACAACCATTTAAAAAAACATGGATTCAATCTGCAAAAAAAAAATTTGATTATATTCAAAGATGTGATGACGGATGAGAAACTGCTCTAATCTAGCTGAATCCAGTACTTACTTTTTCAAGTAGAAAGGGTGTTATTGGATATTGAAGATACCAAGATGACATTCTAGTTTCAGCATTTTATGATTAACCATCAATTTTAGAAGTGCATGATGGCACAAAGCTGAGATAACTCGTTGGTTTTAGTTCATAGATTTCAAGATCTTTTCTTTATTCGGCTCCTCTTATGTCATGCCTTTCAAAAGTCTCCATCACCTAAGGCCGGTTTCACACCCTGGACTGGTAAGTGTGTTTTGAAAAATGAACTTCTCTTTTAGAAATTTTGAAAAATGCTCTAGAATGTTTGTTTCAAATTTACACTTAGCTGTGAGTAATTAAGCTGGAATAATTATATAGTTTTAAATGGATAACAAAAGAAACTATTACATGGGTTCCATTTAAAAGTTATTCAAAACTACCCAAATGATTATAAGTTAATAAAGTGAATGAATTTTTAGATTCAAATAAAAATCCGTTGGTCATAGAGTATAGAGAAAAGTTCATGTAATTGAAGAAGTATAGTCCTCGACTCTCACAAAAGCATATCATTGAGAGATTAGTTTGAACATTCTATATGTCACTATGTTAGAGGTGTTAACCACTAGAAAGTTTTGAATTTTACAGAAATGAATGCCATAATATGAAAACTAGACATCTAAAGGAAGAGAATTTTACTACTGAAACCAAGAGTGTCAAAAAGAAAATGACCAAGGATAAATGAAAAGACAACAAAGAAATCAATCAGCAGAAAAAGCCTTATGTTTCCATGGAATTAGAAGAGACACTTGCTAGTTGCCTTAGTGGCCTTAAATTATCCCCTTCACTTCCTCTAACCTGTTTTCAATAACATTTCTATTTCGTCTATTATGGAGATATAGTACATTAGGAAAGATTATGGGCACATGACTCAAATCACTTACTCTAGGACCCATTATTGTTACAGGACCCTTTTGCTATTTGATGCATATGGTCAAAGGCTCTTCTTGACGGGGCGCAAAGTGGGGTTGACTTAACTTTTTTAAAAAGTCACTTCTAGGGAGGGTAAATATGAGTACTTTCATTCATTCAATAGCTTATGTTTTGGATTACCTTGAATTCTTTCTTGGAGGCTCACTTGTCTTTCTTATAGGGATCAACTATTTACTATATTCAATGTCCTTAGTTGGAGGATGCTATTTGCTGCATCTTGTATGGTCTATTGTCCTTATGTGATGCCAAAACTATGATTGAGTCTAGGACATGGCGTCTAAGCGCTTTTTAGGACAAGTGGAGGTTGGACTATAAGTGCTTAAGTTTCTTTGGTGACATTTGGGCATCAATTTGAATTTTCCACCATAATGTTCTCTATGGTGATCGGAAATTAAATTCTATAATTGCATTGTATTTTTGGGATCAAATAGCTCAAAAAGACATTTCAATTTCTGTGGCCATTTTTAGGGAACACCAATTTTTCAGCTTCGGTCAAAATCATCATTTTCAATTTATGGCAGCAAAACCTACATTTTGACAACACTAGATCAGGGCACTACATTTTTGACAACACTAGATCAGGGCACACTTATAGAGACAGAAAGCACATCAATCAAAATTTCTTTAAAAGTTCTTACAAAATGAAAGTTGAACAAGCTATTTGTACAACACTTCTTCGTTCAACTTTTAAGCAAATTTACTTGTTTTCCATTGCTCTATAATCGTTAAGATTCATTTGCTATTTCATTTTGACATGGCAGAAGTGTAGTATTGTAAACTGAATCTATTTCACATTGAGTCCTCCCATACTATGATCAATTCAACTTCGGTGTGGGATGATGATTGTTACAAAAATGAATAACATTGCTTAAAGATTAGCATTGCCTCCACATTGTAAGGTTCATCCTATGTTTCATGTTCCATCCATAAAGAGTGCTTTACATAATTGTGATAATTCGTTGACTAATGGACTCATTTGTTTTCACGAGCATGGGGAGGTGATGCATGTACTTGACTTCTCATCTTTGGCTAACGAAAACTTCTTCTTAGCCAGTCATGGACTCTTGGTGACCCATACTTGGGCTTGTCATATGACATCCATGTAGGATTTGAGCCCTAATGTCTTCTTTCTCTGGAAAATAGTCTCCCTTTTCAAAAAAATATTTATTATGTTTGAACTTTGGAATATTCATTTGATATCTTACTCTTCGGAGAACTCATCTTGGAGTGTGCACCTCATCTTTATAATATTCAGCCAAGACCTCATGCCATACAATTGAAAAAGTTATTTGTATGATGTAGCCTTGGAGATAGATAAAAATTGGATTGGATCTCAATCCTCGCGACACATGCTTTGTGATGCCCTTCTAATTAGCATCGCAAAAATACTCAAGGGAGGCTGGTCTACCACAACCAACAAACTTGGATTCATATATGTAATCGCTCATCATTAAAGCAGAGACCAGGGCAAATGTTTCTTGTTGTAAGTGGAATACTTAACCTCCATCTAGATCCAACCTTTTTCTTTTACAAGCAACTTATCTAGTGAGACTTCCCAATTGTATCACCATTAGCATCCATTTGACCCACTAATGGATTATTAGCATAGTAATCCTGCAATCAACAAACCATGGGCTAACACTGTGTGTAGTCCAAGTCCATAGCCATGAATAGGGGGGCTTATGATCTTCTAGCATCATCGCCCTTGTGCTTTAAAGGTAGGACCTTACAAGTTAAGGGCAAGCCTTACCAATAGTCAAATGGACGAACCTTAGCTTTGAGAATTGAAGGATCTGCCCCAACATCGAAAGGCCAGCCTTAGAAGTTAAAGATCATCTCTTTAGGCATATAAGGATATCAACCACAAAACTTAGACATGACAATTATATACAGATCAAAATCTTAATGATTAAAGGCAATGCACTTAGAGTCTAAGGCAGTTCCATCAATATTCTAGAAGGATGTGTATTGGCTTACTGTCAGGGAATCTTAACATCTCAAAGATTAGACTTGTATCTAGGCACTTCAATCCCTCAAACCGATCTCAGCTTGATGCAATCTAGCAAACAAGTCTCTGAGTAAAACAAACATTCGGGATAAAGACAAAGATCAAAGGGCCTATACTGTGCTAATTAATGATTATGCAAGAAATACAAGAATCTATGAGATTAACGGAATTATTGAGACTGAATACTAAACAAAGATGACAATCTCCATCATTGTGACCTCGCTCACACTCAACCATACCCCCTCGATCTACCTATCATGAGAAACCTTGATATTCACGTTAGTAGCATTTGACAATACCCTCCTTGTAGCCATACTTCTAGAGGCCTAGAAAACCCTCATTGGCTGAGGAGCACGGGGCACAAGGAGGTCCTCAGAACTGAAAGCGACCAAATCTTTGGACTAGCATAAGGGCAGGTGGGCCCTTCCTTGGGGCTTTTCAGTTGGACCAATCCCTTGCAAAAAAAACCCTAACAATAAGTCAATGAACACTTGAGATGCGTCAATACTTAAATTTAGAAATATAATTTGCCAAAGTGTTTTCTTACCAAAGATAAAGGTTAGACTTAGCTTCTTTTTTACCTATACTAAATTTATGAGCAGATACAAAATGGAGGAAAGGGATCCAATCACTTATAAGTTCTACAAATCAGCCGTTATGTGAGAATTTCAAATTGTAAGTATCAATCCTCTCATCACACATCTAACTGTACCATGACTCTTGCCTAGTCATACATACACCTATTGTATCTAGAATCATTGCACAACACTTTTTGTGTTCATGAGTCCACAATGGCAGCTAAGAAAACTGTTTGTTTTGCCCTGCCCCATTTTCAGGGAACTTAGTTGCCACTGGCACCTTAACTCCAATGGACTAATTTAAAGTGCAATATTCAAATTTGACCAATCAAATAGGAGAGAGATGAAATGAGAAGAGCACACTTGGTCAATGCAAGAAGAGAAGGAAATCAAATTTAAAAGGAGGATGCAAAGAATGCCTTATAAGTGCAATAATTCAGTGTTAAATGTATATGTTACTGTCACTGCCCCTACCCTTGTTGTTGTATGAAACTACCCTTTGCTTGACCACAACTGTATCATTACTCTTCATTCCTGAGAATGTATGTGGTTGCATGGAGATTTGGTGGGCTCTGTGATGCCTGAGACTGTAAAACAAATGTAAACCACATGAACATAACATGCCCACAGAATATGAATTTTGTATTCTCAGATGGTCCATAAAATTTTCTGCTAAGAAGTTGGAGCAGGACATTATAGCCTATAAAAAGCTGAATAATGTGTGGTCATAAAAAAATTTAGCCATCCTTTACACTTTGGTGAACTTTACACCGTATTCAATGGTCCTCCTATTATGGTTCAGCCTAACGGCCGTATCATATTCTTACCGGGTTCAAAGGTCAATCAAAATTCCCTTTCACAATACACGAATTCCAAAACTTGACCCAAAATTCCCTATGTCAAATCCCATAAATTCCTCTTGGTAAAGGTCTCAAATTTCATAAAAGTTAGCCGGATCACAGTTTTATCCTACAACATGTCCTAAATACCTGGGAAGGGATCAAAATCCCATTGAAGAATATAAAATCCCTTAAAATAATGTCAAATTCCATAAAGTCTTGGGACTCTGAAAGAGACTAAGGCCCCCCCTCAAGTAGCAGGATTACATCATCACAACTCACCCTACGCGTGCAAAATCCCTTTAGTCGTAAGAGTTCAAAATCCTATAACCAGGCACGAAATCCCATGAAATGCTGCGCATAAAACCTTGGGAAGGGACTCAAATCCCATTAATTCAGTAGGACAATGACTTTATGATACAAATTTCAAATTCCTTGAGCTTGTGTCTCTTCACCTATTCATATCATGATGCTTGGTAATAGCACTTTGCAGTCTAATGGCGAGAGCTTCAAAGTTCATATGTACCTCTTCTTTGTGAGAGTGTTTTTTAGTCTGTTTGTGGTTAATTGTCATATTAGATTGTTACAATAATATTTCATCATGGAATTGCTCATGCACTTTCTCTAGTTTCTGCAGGCAATGATAATTTCAAAGAAAAATTAGAATGAGTTTATATTTGAAAGACAAGTTCTGGCAGGCAACGTCGACTGAGATTAGGTAACATACCAAGTTTGAATGATGTACTTTGCAGAGCACTTTCAATTCAGCGAAAAACTCTCGGGACTTCGTTGCCTTCATTTGTTTGATCGCCACTTCCTGAAACAAACCTTTCAGAAAAAGCTTTCTCTTGTTGAATTGTTCAGGCAATCGAATTTATAACCTCGACCTTCAAGGCACTCTCAGTCGCAATATGCTATGAAAGTAATGCAATCACATAGCACCAAAAGTATGCTTACTGTAATAAAAATCGTCGGTATATAGAGCATGAAGGCCAAGGCAAATATCTACTAAGGTTCGAGGTGAAGGGGTTCCTTTCTTGAAACTAATGACTGGTTTAGTTTTTGGGGAGGAATACAGAGTTATAAGAAAGAAACTTTACCTGATTCCTCAAAATTCCAAAGTAAACGCTGCCATAACCACCTTGGCCAATCTTTTTGGCTTCTTTGAAGTTTCCAGTCGCTGCTATGATTTCTTCAACGTCGAAAACAATGGGCTTTTCCGCATCAAACATATCCATTGCTTCTGCTAACAACATTCATTGGGCTTAGCTGGAAGTCTACACACTCTATCCCAGGTGTTCTTGCCTAAAGTTTCCAACATCAATGCAAGTTATTACAGAGCTACTAAGTGGTTTGCAAATAGGAAAATCTTATCAATCCTAAAGTGCTCAACTTAGCCTGTCAAGCAAGTCTATATGCATGCTATGCTCAATCTCAGCCTTTGTTCATATTATTGCCTGTTATGTGCTTTTCTATATTGATTTCCTTGCTGGGGCATCTACAAATACCATAAAGAAAATTCGTTAGGAGGATGATGCAAGAACCTGGACGTAAGACGACGTTGCGCTTCACGTTATTGTTCACGCTTACATTACGCCTAAACGATGCCCATAATCCAGAACTCCTTTTTGCAGTCCGTGATAACTCTGTATCATGACTTAGGGAGGCGCCAAAAGTCCGTTGGTTGTGTTTCGCAGATCCAGCTCTTCTTTTACATAAAAAATATGTACATCCCAAAATTGCTAATACAATTACCGCTACTGTCAATCCCACAATAACACCTCCCCTTGACTGATGATTTTTGCCAGTAGGTGCAGTGGAAAAGCCTGCACACAAAAGACCAAAAAGTAAGTCTGACAGGGGGCATTCCATCTAAAATTTCTATTTGCACCAGCAGTATACAGGAAACTTCTACTGTAGACGTACCAAAACTTCAAAGGAAGAGTAAAATGCTTGTAACGAAAATGGAAAATAAACACTTGCTGCTGACTCGTTGGAGCGAGTTGCACAGTAGACAGCATTAACAGGCATCCTTGACGTAACAAACATTTGCCCAAAAGAATCTGGAGGGAATGCCCATATTGGTTACAAAGGGTCTTGGGTTCATTCATCCCCTATAGTGATGAGCAGCATACAGCTAGCTACAAGTTCATTCTTCGTAAATTTTCAGTTCTAGCGGAAGAAGCGCCCGTCAATTATGTACTGGTTAGCTGCGACTGGTACCAGCAACAAGAAATTTAACCCAAGACAATCAATATATGTGTATATGCCTTCTGTCGCCCTCCCTGTGTTTTAGGAGCAATCTAACAACAAGAAGACAAGATGATAAACTTCGCAAGTATCACGATATTTGAATAATCCTCCCTAGTCTCAACCCTACTCGCAGTTTTGCTGCTCATTGCTAACTACACCAGAAGCTATTCTCGCATTTAAGTTTCTGTTTTTTAATTCTTCCACACTATGCAAATGGTTGAGGAAATCACATCCTTCAACAGGAATGTTGTGGAATACCACAAAGGCATTGCCAATAAGAATGTGATTATTTAAGATTTCGTGATTGATGACTTACCATTGCATGCGAGGACGTCAATAGCTACTTTCAAATCTTAGTTGTCTTTGAAATGTGGCATAATTGTTAGCATTTCCTTTTATCTCAAGGATTAAACTCTGATTCAAAGTGTGTGTATGAAATTTGAAAACATTAATTAAAACACATGTATGAAATGATCTTGTGAATGGAAATAGATAATCTTTATTTGATTATTATTGTTGGTGATGATGTTGTTGAGTCATGTAGGTTGAATCCCAGGCATGCAAGAAAAAGAGAGTATGTGCTATTTATGACTTGCATATGAAGGTGCATCTCAAGCACCCGCATGCATGCAAGAAAAAGAAGACATAAATGTATGACTTGCATATAGAGGTAAATCTAAAGGAACAAGTCCTTGCAAATACATTTCTTACTAAATGTGAAACATGTTTTTGTGTGCATGTGCAGATAATGTATAATTTAAGACATTGACTTTAATGTTGACTTTTGCATAAACTCCATTGACCAACTTGAACACATAGTATGGCCTTTTACAAGGCAATGCCAACGCAACTGACATCAATCCTTTGAAAGCTTTCTGGAATACTTGTTCAGCTTCTATTTGATATATTGGTCATGAAATCTTTTGCATAACGAAGGTTTCAAGTAGCTAAATAAGAACAAGTTCATAGGGGCATACATCTCTCATGAAAACAATTCTAGATAGAAGAACCCAAAAGCTTTTGTACTTGGATCTAACATATAGAATATTGTAACCATCAAACACATAAACCATTAACAACCTGTTACAAAATTAAAGGAACCTTACCCGGTGGAGACGGCACTGGAGATGGAGATGGGGATGTCGTCAATATGCCAAGGGTGCTAGGAACTTGGACATGCCACAAAAAGATCCAACATCGTTAAGAAACATTATACAAAAAGCATGAGAATTTGAGTTCTTTGGAGCAAAGCTTCAGAAAGCGAAAATTTTCCTCAATTGAGAAACATCCAAATTTTAGAAACAGGAATCTTAACCTGGCTGCTCTCACAAACCAGTTCTTTTCTAAGAAACATCTATTGTTGATTCAGGTCCTCCATTAGATGGTGTGCTGGGGCGTTTAGCAGTAAGTAGCTCATTAGACATAGCATAAATTAGTATAGGGTCTCACCAAAGTTAATTGGAACAAAAATCACTTGATCGACCAAAATCGTGTTAGGATCAGTAATTCCACTTAACATTTGAATCTGATCTTGATCGGAATGGAACGATCCCGCCAGCGCTGATAGAATATCTCCAGCTTGTACTGCATATGATACGATGTATTTCCACCCTGGTATGGAGCACCCACACAGAAGTGGAAGCTCAATCATTTCGCCAGCACTGATATTACTATTTGACTGATCAACCCAGGCTAAATGGTTGAAGAATGTATCAGATATTTCGCGCAAACCGGTATCGTTCTGTTTTACTGTATACGTTGTCATCGCAGCGTAACCTTGTTGCACGGAAAAACTTGAGCAGACGCAACTTACGGATATAAAGTAGCCGTTTATTCCACTGGTCTGGACTAATACGACACTATCATCAGGGACACCGAAGGCTGTTGCGAGCTGTTGCGAGCTGTTCAGAACCTCGTAAGGATAAAACAAGAAACTGGAACATGATGAAACGTATGAGCTATTACAAGGAATTGGTCCAGTCGAACCGCTAACAAACACCAGTGAATGCACTGAGTTGATTATGGTTATTGCCAAGAAGAAAAAACTGGACATATTGAACGTGATAAAATATATCGCGTGCCTCGTGTTTCTTTGGAAATTCGACATTGTTTGTCACGCGGCGAAAGATGTACGGCTTTTACCCGACTATCTACCCCAGTTATCGAACTCGCAAACTAAGTATCTGCCTCAAATAGCGTTCGTATCTCGCAAACGCTAACAGATTTCGTAATCGTGTCATTATTGTTCGCTTTTGTTTATCATGAGTACTGCATATGAACTAGCAAGTCTTTTGTATCGTTTCTGGCTCAAATCAGTAACATCTTTACTGCGATTCTCAAAATAAGTTGTACTTCACTAGCTCAAACATCATCGTATTGTTTTCCTCCTTTCGGAATCAGAGAGGCACATTGTCTTATAGGCCGTGCAGCAGGATCGTAGTCATCTAGCTCAAACTTCTGCCGTTCTCCATCCCAGCTGGAATGGGCAGCGAATTCTACTCTCCATCAGCTAAGCTAATAGCTGCTGTCCTTTTGCAAGTTAGGTGACAAGGATGTATTCATGATTCCTCACATAACAATAGGTGCGCCTACAATTTGGCTCCAGAGCGTGAGGCCGTCGTCATATGCAGTACTCACTGGTATACGAGCAATAATCTGACGGCTACAGCAGGTAGAAAAGAATCTCGGATATCATTCAGCCATATTGGAAGCGGAAGCATCTGGCCTCAAGTCAAGGAGCCAACAACATACAAGAGCATGCTTTTCGCAGAAAAAACAAAAACAAGCCTGAATTGATCTCCAATTCTAGTGAATTATAGTACGATCATACTTCAGGATTCGCTTTACTCTAAACCCACAATTGAATTCCGCCTTGACGTTTGCTCTCAGTACTACAACTGTGCTGCAGACTTACTGATCTGATCAATGCTGCTACTTTTCTCAAAAGCTGCTGCTGATCATCTCTTCATTCCTGCTCAAATTAGCCCACTAATTCAGCAGGAACAATTGATCTGAACCCAGATCAAATGCATTCAGCTCCTCAATCTCAAACCATTTGATTTGGATAGTGAATTCTGTACTGAAACTGTTCTCGAAATCAGGCAAGCCCACTTCGGCTCGCCTGTAATCAGGCAAGCTGCTGCAGTATTCTGAATCCTGGAATCTTTCCGTACTTTGTACGGTAATCAATTTTGTCCCTCCTTGGTGGGTGACCGTGCCTGGCTGTATCCTCGTCCACATGTTGCCGCCGGCAGTTGTGTGTGGGGCCTGGCCTGGCACTGCATTTTTGAGTTATCCCAAAAATTTAGAACTTTCTCGATTTTTTTAGGGTTTTTTTATCAATGTTGGGCAAGTATCAAATTATGATATCAACCGAGTCGGGGTATTTCAATTTTTTTTTAAATTTAATGCGAGTGAGTATCAATATGAGAAGGTGCACAAATTTAATACGAGTAACTATTAATATGAGAAGTTGTAGGAGTTGTAGACTCGTATAAATCGGGCTGGTATCACAAAGGTACTCTTATAAATCAGGCCGCTATCACAAAGGTACTCTTATAAATCAGGCTGGTATCACAAGGGTGAGACCAGCCAATGATCAAGTTGTAGACTCATATAAATCGGGCTAGTATCACAAGGTTGAGACTAGTCGGTTATCAACCTGTGTATAAATATTTACTAATTATAAATATTGCCTTCTCTTGGAACATAACATGTAATTTGAGATATCAAAAAAGTTTACTGAAATTATACTACGATTGAAACTAGGGCAAAAATCCCTAAAATATCCCAAGCTCGACTATCAATACAAGTATTAAAATAGTTGATATTGGGGGATCTGATTAGAAACCCAAGTACGCTAAAATTATATACCAATGGGATATGTTCTATGTTATCATTGTTGATACCAGCCGGCACAACAACACTAGTTAATATGCTTTTATAAAAAATTCATTAAAATTTTCATGATGCCAGCTGTTGAAAATTAATGCCACTTCCATTCAAAATCTTATATTTCGTTGATTTTTGCAAGCTCGTGGGGAGCTATAGGGCGGTAAAAGAAAAAAGCTTTTTCATAGCGTGACACAACACTTTTCTTTTTCAAATATGAGCCAAAAGTTGGATTTATATTAGAAAGTCTTAAAAAAAAATCTAGATAAGGTTCAAATCTGCATACAAACCCTTTTCCTGTAGATTTCAACTTCTAGATGATGCAATAATTAATATCAAAATTTTAATATGTGCATTTTGATTTATATTAAAATTAAATAACAATGTAAAAAATAATGGTATTGTCTTTATGGACTACTGGTTGCTTTGAGGCCCATTGTAAGGATATAATGATCCATCCTTTTGTGCTGCTATTTTTTGACAAGAGGATGAGCCATTATATCTTGAACATGGGCCTCTAAAAAACCAGTATCCTAAATCGTGTGTGTTACGAAAATTTCAAAATAAATAGAAGAAAAACATTTTTAAAATTATGTTAATAATTAATTCATCCGTGAGGTCTCTGTATTTTCAAGATTCCATCCATGAGTCCTATGTATTTTCAAGATTCCGTCTATGATGGTTAAGTATTTTCGAGATTCCTTCCGTGATGACATTCCACTTTGAGATTTGACACCTACAACCGAGCAAATTTATAAAAAATAACAATGTCCTATTATTATGTGTTAAATAATGGGGTCTTCAAACTCACTCTAGACCACGATTCAGGTAAGATTTGAGTACACACACATTATCAAATCTAGGCGCTCAAACGTGTAGGTTGTGGAAACCAAAAAAAAACTTCTTAGTGGATAGATTGTAAATTTTGGTAGGCTTTTTTTGATGGATTATTAGTTTTTGGCAAGCCCTATCAAAATTCCATTTTTGGATTTTTATTGGATGGAGCTAAATGCCGCTTCTACCTAATGTGCCAAGAGGTTTGCAGTAGTTTGCAGGCCTCATCTCCTAACCCTTCACAATTCACAGGAGAGTTAGCATGAGAGTCCCCTAGCTCCTTTGTCTTACTCTAACTTTTGAGGCCTGCATCATTCGTGGACATGCACCTCAAGCTTGCATATAGCTCTTCCATTTTTATTGGGAATTTGTTTTGGATGTAACTTTTGGAGCTAAACTGATGTCCAAAATAATGCTTCACATCCCATCCATTAAAGTATTTTTGTATTACAAACTAGGTGATTTCAAATATCACAATAAGCCTTAATGTCTTGGGCTCAAAATACAACGAAGTCCTCATAGATAAATAAGGCAACACTGAATGCAAGTGATTTGAAAAATTATGAGGAGCTTTGCCTTAAGTACGCAATTTAAATCTGATTCAATGAAAAACAAAGATTGGAATATAAAAAAATTCAAAATTAAAATAAATTTTTTTTTTAAAAAAAACAACTTATTTTAGTGCTCAAACCCACCTAAGAGTAACACCTCAACTTTTAGCAAATTGTCAGGGCTATCGAGATAAAGCTAGAAATGATTCTTTTTGTTTTTTAAATATAGTTGATCAACACATCACTAGAAGCTTCGCAATATGGAAGGTAGGACATTCAAATAAAGTTAGCATTGACATTTAATGAAGAAAATGGTGGAGCCTCACAAAATGAAATTTGTACGGCAAAGAATTATTGACATGCACCTTTTGGATGTCGGAACGTGCACGTAAAAATTACTATTACTTTTTACTCACACCTTCCACCAGGAACGTGCGTGTAATTCCCTCTCCTTCCCTCCCCCCACCCACAAAACAAAAACAAATAAAGTTATTCAATGCTCAAACTTACCTATGAGTGATACCTTAACTCCTAGCAAATCACCAAAAACAGCTTACCAATACCGCAACAAAGCTAAAAAAAATGCACACTTTAATGCTCAAAGTCACCTAAAAACAATAACTCAACCTTGAGCAAATTATGGAGACAGAGTCTAATAAACATTAAAAGTGACATTGTGGCAAGTACAAGTATCATAGAAATCATGGAATCATTTTTGTCGATATAAGAATGGTACAGTTTTGATTTTTTCTTCTTGTGAAAGAATGGAACCAAGTTACAAAATGGTCCCACCGTTTGAAAAGTGTGTGTATTCTTTTTGTCCCAATAGAGGTTTACATCCACTACGGTTTGTAGCATAAATTTGCACTTACATAGCACTCTCTATGGAGATTAAACCTCCTTTTGAAAATCAAAGCATTGGAACCAGGAGATGAAATCTCTTTTGAAAATCAAAGCATTGAAACCAGCTGGTGTTTGTGTGTTTCATACCAAGAACCCAACTTGCCCTTTCAAGCTCAACCTCCATCCTCATTTGAAAGTGATGGAGGCTTTGGGAAATGGCCTAATGCAAGATCTTCCAACTCTTAGAATTTCTATCGCCCATGGGTGATGACATACCCTAATTTGCCATCCCTAGCAAAGTTGGAATATACCATCTGATTTTATCTTTGATAGTCTAATAATAAAATGGCTAGGTTTTTGTGCAACAACGTTATGACCATAAAATATAAGCTATAAGCTTTATAAAAGTTTGCATTATTCCAATAGGTAATGCAAAGTTTAAATGTGAGAATTTAAGTACAATTCATCTTATTCAAAACCAAAAATTTCATCTATGAGTTCCCAAACTTGGACCAAAAGTTATTTTGAAAAGAAAAAGAAAAAAGGTTTACAAACTCTTTTTTTCTCTCGAGAAATTTAAGCGCATAATGACTTTATACAAAGTACAAATAAAAGAACCAATGATTTACAAATGAAAAAGTTTCTCTGCCTTCTTAAAAATAAGTGAGGAGATGATGTAATCACCATTCCCAAATCCCTACCATTTCTATCTAACCAAATATTCCCTCAGATTAATAACTATAATACATTGCCAAAAATTATTAATAGCTTCATCTTCAAAAATAATATCATTCAGCAATAGATCATGGTGGCTAAACCATCTGAATCTAACATGAAAGTGTGCAATGAATAGGTCAGTCACTAATCGCCAAAGTGGGCTATGACAATGAAAATAATGAATTACGTCCTTATCTAAAGTTTTGCACTTAAAGTAGACATGTGATACACTACCCCTATAATTTGCACGAACATAGAAAGAGTTGAAGAATTTTGAGAGAGAAGACTTTGTACTTGGTCGGTCCGATTTTATGAATACAACAAAATCTGGACTTCCACATACTAGGGGGATCAAGAAGGTTCCACTTAGAAATGAACCAGGAGAAGGCAAAGAGGGGCTCTTTGGATGTAGAGTACTTATCCAAGGCCTTAAAGAGCCATTTATTATCACAATCAATAGAGAGGGAGGTAGAGAAGTGTCCAAGGTCTCCATGTGTGAAGGCAAAGGACATAAATCTGGATTCACGAGCAAATAGACCAAGTTCTATCTTAAAACGGGAGAAGTTGAGAGAGTAGATAAAGTTCGTCATATCATCCCAGGTGACAAAATCTTTTTGAGTAAGGCCAAGGTAGGGCCTTCTTTCAATCAGGGCAATAGGCTTGGAATTTATAGTTACAGCGTTCAAGAATTAGAGGGATTCAAGAGGGGAGACCGAATTACCGCCATTCCAAAAGGTCAACTCTCTCATGGAAAGGAGGACTCTGATGTGTCTATAAAGGGGTGTGGAGAGAGAGAGAGAGAGAGAGAGAGAGAGAGAGAGAGAGAGAGAGAGAGAGAGAGAGAGAGAGAGAAGGGTCGAGTACTCCCACCCCACCTAGTTTTTTGGATACAAATCTCCTAATTCAAAAAACTCATGCCATTGTTCCATGGAAACATTCTGAAAAACTTGGCAATAATTAGGGAGGGAGGGAGAAACTGTATAAAAAGAAAGTGCATGAAGTAAGAGGAAATAATGTGTTTGAGAACGATTAGCCTCGTAGAAAAAGTAAGGTCAAAAGGGTTCTAGGCCAGAATTTTGGATCTAATTCTCCCACTTATCCAATTAAAACGGTCTCTATTGGAAAGAGAAGCCCCTAGAGGAAAGCCAAGGTATCTGAAAATAGTACCATGTGGGAGAATGTTAAACCCTAATTCCTAGCACCAAGCATCGTGGGACTAGTAGTTGATCAAAAGGTTCAAATAAATTACAAAAGTGGGATAACTCAAGGAGAAGAAACAAGGCAAAGGGTTGGTGAAGTTCTATAATGCAAGCCAGATCATCAACAAAGAACTCAGGGCCAAGAGGCACACTAGGTAAAATGTACAGGGCATTAAGTTTTTGGAGATGATGTATCAACGATTCCATAGCAATTACAAAGAGGTAGGGGGAGAGAGAGCAACCTTGTCTGATGCAGCAATAAATAGGAAAGGAAGAGGGGATGACTCCTTGAAAAACAATAGAAGAGGAAAAAAGAGCACGAATAAGTTTGATCAGGTAATCTGGAAAATCAAAAGCGGAGCAACAATTAAGGAGGTAACTCCAACTAATACGGTCAAAAGCTTTGTTGAAATCAATCGTAGTAATCAAGGCCGAGTAGTTGAACCAAAGCAATAAGTCAATGGCAAAATATTATCGAAAAAGAAAACCTGCCTCTAATAAAACCAGACTGGCTCTTGGGGAGACGGGAAGGAAGGAGGGGGCAACCCTCCAGCAATAGCTTTTGCCAAAATTCTGTAAGAGGCATTTAACATGGTAAGAGGCCTCTAATCAAAAAGCATGGAGGGTGACTCAGTTTTAGGGATAATTTTGATGAAACCCTGAGAGGAGGAAACGAATGAGCATGAATAAAACACGAAGTTAGTGGCAAAAAGGACAGAAGGGCTGACCAATTCCCAAGAAAAAATCCGGGGTGACACCATCATGGCTAGAGTTTTATCTCTGTTGAGAGATTTAAGTGCAGGAAAGAGAATCAGATAGAGACACAGATTCATCTGACGAGAGAGGGGAGGGGAAAGAGTAGTAAAAGGATAAGTCCTGCTTGGAAGGGGGGTTAAGAGACATGAGGGAAAAGAGTATTAGAAGGAATAATAAGTCCTGCTTGTAAGGGGGGGTTAGGAGACATAATAGGATTATAAAAAACCAAAAAGTGATGGCGGAAAGTGTTGCAAATGGACTCATAAGAAGGCAAGGAAGCACCATTTACAATCAGCAGCCCACAAGAGTCTTCTCTTCTTTGCAAGGATTTAAGTTATCTGAAGAAGAAGGCGGAAGGGAGGTCAGCTTCTGTAAGCCAATTCAAGTGCGTTCTCTCGCAAAATCACAGCTTTGAAATAATCGAGAATTTTGAGTTGGTTGGATGCTGCAAGGAATTCGTCTGCACGAAGGTCAGAAGATCGAGGAGAGAGTTTGCTTGAGGGAGGACTCAAGAAAAGAGGAAGAGGATCTGGCAAGTTTCCCTTGTAGGCGGATGAAGGAACGCGAGTAGTCAATGATATCTTCGAAAGCTTCAAAGAGGTATCTTTTCTGGAATGGGTCAATTGCTTGCGAGCTGAGAGAACGGCAGTTGCTTCCATGCTAGGCTCATTCATTTCAATGAGGATGTTATTCTGTCCTACGGGGGTCTGGTTGGCCTTTAGATTAAACTGATGCTCTAGAGATATCCCACCTACGGCAGGAGACCCCATTTCATTCTGGATTGTTGCAAATACAGCCTCCAGCAAGTTCCGACACATCAGTAGGGCAATGCGATCGCTGGTTTTTCGCTGGCCCAACAGCTCTATCTGTCACTGCGAGTCTTGCATCTACAATAATCATTTCATTGTGATCTGAAACAAGGGCTGGAAGGACAGGGTCCGCAAAATATGAGCAATGAATTCGCTTGAAATTCGCTATCCCATCAGGTGCTTCTTGTATTGTTTGTCCCACATCTACAGTTTGCATTACATTCTGGCCTGTTACATATGCATTATGGATATCAGGGTCCATCATACAGGTAAAGCAAAGTTTCTTGACCCAACAGGTGTTTCAAAAACTGCTTGCCTATAATATCATCCATTGTAAAGTTTGGTACTTGTTGAGTGGTGTAAAACCTGAATCTTTGTTGTCTCCTCTGTTATTTGCACTATTGTACTCAGCTCAATTTCCACAATTTTACATTGATCAACAGTATTGTTTAAAAGATCATTATCACCTCCTTTCAAAAGACAAACATCATTTGCCTCAGTTGTCTCTGACAAGGAATTTCTACCTCTGGATTCTGAATGTAAGGTACTTCTGTATCCTTATCATTTGTGAAAAGGGTCGAATCTCTAGGTGAGTGGATAGCTTGACTTTTGTCTTGTCTTCTAGCCAAATCTCGGTTGTCTAGATCATATTCGCTTTTTGTTGTCTCATCTACAGATAGTAAGCAGGGAATTGCACCATTTATTACTTTTTTCAAAGGTTCCAATCCTTCTTTCATATACGAGATTCTCTACCCTAACATATCGCTTTCAGGCTTATCAAGTATCTCTGAGTGTAGCCTCCTATTGCATGTAGTAGATTTTGACAAGAGAGAAGAGTATGAGCTATTAGCTGGGTATAGTCCAAACCTCTGTAGTTGTAAAATGGAAGGGCTCTCCGAATCCGACAAAAGGCAATGGTTCGTGATCTTCCTAGAAGTGGAAGACCGTAACCAATGGATGTTTTGATAGGGGCTATAGAAGACATCCGAGCTGACTTCTTCTTATTAACAACCACCTGAAAATCAGTAGTAGAGGGAGAGCAGAAAACTCCTAAACAAGAGCAACGAGAAAGGCTAAGGCAGGATTTACAAAAGGGGGGGCAAAGTAACAAAGTGAACGGGCTAACTGAAATAAGATTCACCATCGAAGATGTTAAGAAAAGAAGGAAGTTCATCTACCAGTTTCCAAAGGACACAAGTATTAACCTGCGGATAGAATTGAGAATCAATGTCCATCACAATGTCTAAAAACCCTCCTAAACATGAAAGCAAGTAAAAAAGGAGGAACTTGACCTAGCAGGAAAGAGAGAGAGTGACACATGAACAGGAAGAAAAAAAAACAATTAAGTTTTTGAACCTGAAGGGAGAGAAGAAAAATAGCTCAAGAACATCCATTTTAGAACTGAAATGAAGAAGGAAGCAGTTCCCACCCAAAGATTTAAAGTCAATAATGAATCTGAAATGAGGGGCAATGGACTGGTTGATAAAATCTTTAACGAAAGCAGGGTCAGGAAAAAGAGTGCCATCTAGGAAGTGTTGAGGGCCTCAAGGTTTGTCTAGAGGAGGAGCCTATGAGCAAGGAGAGAGCTTGAGTGCTTCTATGTAGCTACGAGAAGGAAGTACAAAGGTCGGAAGAGGAAGAAGTCCTCTCGGGTTAATAGGGAGATTATTCGGTGCACTGATAAAAGCAGGAGTGGCTTCCACCTCGTAAAGACTGAGGGCAAAGCAAGGAGACCTGAAGGAAGAGAGGGGAGGTGCTTCCTTACCAAGTTCATGAGAAATAAAGGCCATAAGTAGGAATGAATTGGCAAGGAAAGGCAGGCTCAGTTGAAAGAGTGTGTTGAAAAACACAAACCATAGAAGGGTCAACAGAGCAGCGTGAGAAAACAGGAGGGAGTGTTTAAAAACACAGTGCTCAGAACCCAAAAGGAATGCATAGTCCAAGTGTTCAAGAATCACTGCTCCATAGTTCAGGAGTTCCTTTATTCTATATGAGCCTTCACCAGTAAACTTCAATTTTCCCTTGATCAGCTTGGTTTTGTACATCAGTGCTAGATCTCTTGCTTTCAGATCCTTTTTGTGTAATCGATGATCGTGCCATGCCTTACGGCGAGCTTTCTTTGCTACTAACGCATGAAGTGCCATCAATCTTGTTTCACATAATTTGTGCAAAGCTTCATGACGCAGTTGTAAAGACTTGTCATCATTTAACCGCTCTGTTGCTGCTATGCATAAAGATGGTATTAAAAATTCAATCGGCATGACAACACCTTGACCATAAACAAGTTGAAAGGGTGTTTGATTTGTACTTCTCTTGTAAGCAGTTCTAAATGCACCAAGGCCTGAAAGAAAAAACAGATTCAATTGAAAGAATGTATTGAAAAATACATCCCACATCACAAAAGTGTCAACTGAGCAGGATGAGCGTATAGGACGGATTGTAGAAAACACAGTTTTCAGAACCCAAGAAGAGAGCACAAAGTTGTAGAGCCCAGGCCAGATCAAAAGAAAGCACCAAGGATTAAAAGAAATCAGCACATAACACTCAAAGCTTAGTTCCAAACAGTCCATGTCCCCAAGAACTGCGTAGAATCAGCACCAGACACCAGGATCGAAACAAACACAGCTTCTAACACTCTGAGAACAAAGCTCAGTCACCAAAAAACAGTCACGATCCCGAGAACAGCTCCCTGGACCCAATATCCTGGAAAGAGCCTCTTAGGCCCCTCTCTATTCTAGCTTTCTAAATTGAAAATTTTACAAAATTTTGTTAAGCCTATTGTAGCTAGTTGGAAATTTTGAAGCCATTTCTGCTTGAAATTCTATCATTTTTCTAGAATTTTTCACTAAATTGCCACCATAGTCATGGAGCCCACAACAAAGTTAACTTAAACATCACCTTCCTCGTTCCTTAGGCCCAACAACATGGTGCAAGCGAATAATTTGTTTCAACAACAAATTGTTGACATGGAAGCTAAGTGTGAACAGACAGAGCAGGAGCTATGGGCAGTGAACCAGTCCAGGCAACCTTTGATGCACCCAATGTTTATCCAAAAAGAAAAATGAAGGGACAAGAAGAATAAGCACCCAAACATGGTTTGGTGTGGCTGTGGACCGATGGACTTCTCATTTTTCAATACGTGGTTTACTCGATGGGACACAAATCACTATTGTGATCATGTTTCTATGCACAAAGGCATATACATAGGAGCAGGAAGGGTAAGACCAACGCCCTAACTAATTGGAGAGAATTCCAAGAAGCTTATCACTTTTTTGTCAATTTCTAAGATTCAATTCAATTTGTATCTGTTCCTTTGGGATCTATGTCAAACCAACATGTTTTTAATCGTATATGGCAAGAAAAGTCTTGATATCTATTGAAGACCTTGGGATGGCAGACTCCAAAAAGATAGATAAATACCAGACATGAGGGTCCGGGCCGGACATTCTGCGTCCACGTCCGGCCTCCAGACCCGGACGCGTCCGACCCCCGGACGGACGCGTCCAATTTTTTTTTTTTTTTTGCTAAAAATAAGAAAAAAAAAACGGACGCGTCCGGGGACCCGGACGCACCCCTGGCATGTCCGCGTCCGGACGCAGGGGTTGCTTCCTTAGATAAATACAACGGGAATGTTTTATTAGGAATGGCTTGCTTTTTCATAATGAAAAAGCTTGTGTGCCAAACAAAAACGATATAACGGCCCAAATCCTGAATGTCATCACAATCCTAGAACCTTACCATTCAGAGTACACTTGACCTTGTTAAAAGGAATTTGTATTGGCCAAAAAAGAAGCATGTGGAGGCCTAGATTCAAAACTATGAACATTGCCAAGTGAATAAAGTGGAAAAACTCAAAGTAGTTGGTTTGTTAGAACAAGCTAGCCTTAAGGTTTGCAAACCACATAAGAGAGCTATTTTTTGTGATGTCATTAGGTGGTCTGCTTGCTTACCACATCCAACCACCAGCATGCAGCTAAGAATCTGATACAACATCCATCACGAAAGTTCTATATCTATGTATGATTTTCGTAAAAAGAATAGAGTCGTGCATTAAGTCTTAATGTTTCTTAATATGTGGATTGCACTCTGATGTTTCTTATTCAATTATGTTGTTGTGTCACAATTTAACCACATTTGTTATGTGATGATATATACATCCTTCGCATACATGTCCTTCGGGACTCCAATGCATGTGAATTAGTAGCAAGAAGACCAAAGGATGTCAAAGCTTTAGGTTCATAAATATCCAACAAAAACAAATCTCCTCACAATGTTCCCGAAGCGACAATTAGTATTGATCTCTTTGGGTCTTTTATAAGACATTTGTCTTCTTTAAATTCTACAATCAATCCTTGATTCATGATTGTAGAGACCGAAATGAGATTTTTCTTAATCTTAGGAACATAAAGTACATTTCCAATGGTGAAGAATTGACAGGTAACATCTAACACGAACTTACCGTTGGTCTATGGGAGCATTTAGAGTTCAATCTTTAATTTATTTGGAAAATATTTCTTGAAACAAAGCTGATTGAATGTGAACTTTTAACACAAAAGCTTCAAATTTTTGTAATTGTAAATCCTTCTGATAGGTTGTATACAGGCGTGAATTTCAGAGCTACTGACTTGAGTTTACGTCATTTAGAAGCTATAATGGTTAACTAGGCTACTAGCTTCTTAGTACTTCATTCCAAATGAGTGTTTTGTGATTTCACCTTTGGTATACTAAATGCAGAGGAAAAGAAAGTTTTGACAGGACATAAGTGTTCATTTGGAAGAGGGTTGGGAAGCAATTTCATTTTAGATTGTATGCCTTGACTTTGTCCATCTTTTGAAGCACGAGCTTTTTTCAATTTGCTAGAGCTTTCTACTCTCTGTACAGGAACTGAAGATGCTCTCTTTCCCTGCACAGAATTTCGCAGAAATGTAAGTTTTTATTTGGAACAGTAGTTCCTAGAAACATCACAATATTCTCGACAAGAAACTAACAAAATTCTGGTAATAAGTTGAATTGAAATACCTGTTGCTACCTCTCGATCATCGCATCTCTAACCTATATTTGTTAACAAGTTTTTTCCTCCTTGGTCACTAAGGAATAGGAAAAGGCACCTTGAATCCAGGTTGGAGCTTGCACTTAATAAACTCAAACTGGCTTATTCATTGTTGTTTGAGACTAGCAAGGTATAGATACTTACCTTCCTTTGTGAATTACCCTCCAATAATGCTGGTCCTGATGGCAGTTCCTTAGATTCTTTTGATCTTCTATCAGGTCCTATCTTGGCAGCAGTTTTGGATCGCGTTACTCTTGAATCACTTCTCAAACTGGCCTCCTTCAAAAATCAATAAGTAGTCATATTTTCGGTCCCAAATCCAGAAAATAGTGTTTTGTTAATTCTCTCCATCATGGGGATAATGACAGTACCCATCAACTAAGATAGAAACATTTAACACTGAGTTTCAAACGTAGACCCTCAACCTCCTACCTCAAGTACATCTAAAGCAGCTGCATCTAACTCAGCATTAAGATTCCGAGTTGTGACATCTTTTCTAGTATTCCGGCTCAGCTTATCTGACTTCTGCATGAAATTTCTCTAACTTGTCAGAGAAATACACAGCTTCATCACATGACCCCAGTCATCCTGCCACTTTGAACACTTCTCAACTTTGAAAACATATGTTCAAAGTAAACTGGAGGCACGTACTTAGATCACTATTTCTCAGTATTCAATAAGTTATCGCGAGGAAAATAAAAGCTATCACCCCATGACTGCACCTTTTACATCTACAAACAATGCAGTGAATTATTATAAAATCAAGTCGACAAAAAAATGCAACCCCAGATTATCGAATCACCATTCCAGAATTTTTTTTTGCACACACTTACAGAATGTTGGAGATTTATTGCACCACTTACTACACACAGCACAAGCTTCTTTAGTATGACATTAAAGACCTTTGTTTATTAATAGGTTTTGTATTAATACTCTTGTGAAATATAAAGTCTCTAGATATGTGTCAACAAAATCTTCCTATGTGAAGGAGAATCAATCCATTGAGATACTTACCTGCTTTTCGTTGTACTTTACTTCCAGAACCCCATAAAGCACTCTCAGATTGTCATTTTCAGTTCTCAGGTCCTCCAGCTTCTTAGAGGCTTTCTTCAGCTCTTCTCCCTTGACATTCAGAAGATTCACAGCTTCTTCAAACTGTCTCCTTATATCCTTAAGCTCCTCCAATACCTCGTTGCCATCACTAGAGGGATTACAGTAAATGACAGAACTATCATCCCCAAACACACTCTGCAACATGAGAGCAAAAAAATTAGGTTCAGAATGTGCAGATACAAGAAACTTCTTGTCCAAGAGATGGTTACCTTCAAATGTCATGTATCCAAGAGACTAAAATGTCCAAACTCCAAATAGCATGTATTCTTGTGTGCTGGTTAGGTAGAACTTAGCGATTCTATCAATCTGATTCATATATAAAATTACACCCAGATCCACAAGGTGCAGATGCAGTAGTATACATTTTAGGATTGTTTTCATCGTTTGAGAACTTGCTAATTTTGCCTTATGAAATAGAGATTGCAACATAGAATTTGAGAACCGTGGACGGTTCACCACAGTTCTCAGACCCATTATAAAGTCCTCAATCCAAGGATCCTATTCTAAGCATGCCAATCACAAGCAACACAAGGGAACCTGATGGTGGACAAACCAACCCAACCAAACCTAGATCGAACGGATCTAGCCCCCAAGCTATGAATCAATCACACAAAGAGGATTGAGGCATCACACCAGCAGCATCCTGCCACCGGTCATACTATCAACCATACACTAGCTAGAGCCCAATAGGTATACTTATACCCTCCAAGACCCATGCACCACTAATAGTGCACTGTGACACCTCACAGGACACCTCTGTAGCCTATCTGGGCCACGTCATCCAGTTTCCCAATGACTCACTAATAGACCCATACCAACCCACCAAGTGTTCAGGCCTACAACCATTAATTATGACCATGTACACATAAGGGCCCCAATTCCCTTATAGTCACAATTAAATTACGGGTTGTTGGTCTACCGGTCCCTAGCGTGGACACGCTACTTGAGACCAATCATGGGCATGACATTCTTCCCCCCTTATTCAAGTTCTATCCTCAGAACTTAAAACTGGAAAAGTTTCTCCTTAAGCTTCCTTCATGTTCCCAGGAATCATCATCGTTTATACATCCCTTCCATCGAACCAGATGCTCAGTAACTACACAATTTCTCAATCGTTTAGTTCTTGTATCCAAGATCTTTCCGGGTTCAAGTGGAGACACACCTGATGATTCATCCAACAGGTCCAATCGATCTCCAGATCCAAGATGCTCTCCTTCACGTAGACTCTTTCAGAGACGGCTTACGTGAAATACGGGATGCACTTGTGATCCTTCCGGGAGTTCCGATTGATGAGCTAAGGATCCGATCTTTTTCAAGATCTTATACGGTCCTCTAAATTTTAGGGGACAATTAATAATGCTTGCCGGTACCCAACCCCCACTTGGAAGTCTCTCGGTGATATTTTCAGACCTGCATAATGTCGGTCCCCATCTTGGGTACCCCAGACATTCTCACGCGCAATCCGTAGCATTTCCTGCATATCATGTAGAAAATCCGCTACTTTCTGAAACTTGAACACCCGAGTCTCTACCGCAATGGGTGATATAGATTTAAAACTATACGTAAGCATGCACGAGCTATAACTGGTAGCCAAATGCTAACTATAACTCAATCTCCATCAAGGATAACTTCCTCTCCGAGGAGATTGTTAAGAAAATATGAATACATATCTTATCTGATCTTCTGATCACCCAGGTAATCCTTCTTTTAAACAATCAAGTATAACTAGAATCTGAACTATGATTCGTCAATCATAATTCATCGGATTCTTGTCCTATACTCAATAAAAGAAAGCAACTACCAATGATTAGAAGAACTTTAAGTTCAGAGTCATCTCTAGTTTAGCAAATACGGCCACCAAAAGCGACCAGTGAACTTCGAATCGCAAATGTTCATAATGTCACTTTGGTAATCCATAAAGCCAAACCAGATACTCTAATTACTTGGTTTTTTTCCAAATAAACATAGTCGATTTGGTAAGATGGCCAGTCATTACCAAAATTTCACTATCTTGTCTATTCATCCGAAGTAATCGATTGTGAACACAATCCTCTCCCATGGATTAGGTATATCTTAGGATCGGAGTTATAATTCTCCAATCTCAACTCTCCAGATTCCTAAGACCATATTCTTAAGAGTGCAATACAATTTTTAAAAGACACATGAGTTGTACCAAAAGTCCTTTCCATTTGAAAAGTTCCAGAGTTTCACAACATCACACACGGTGCCAATATAAGGATTGTAATCTAAAAAACGCCCTTACTTTAGACATGGCACAAATTGTCATTCCAAAGTTAGGGTCCCAATCTAGAATACGTCTAGATTTTCCTCTTAAGTTCTAATCTAGAATAACTTAAGATTTACCGGAACCACCTCATTACGTGAAGTTCTAACTTTTGGCAAACAACAACTATCCAACTCTCCTGAAATAGATGGATAGCAATCCATCTATTCCAAACGGGAAAAGGTAAGGCCCAAAAGTTCTCATGTATTCTATGCACACCCAAATAAATGAATCCAAAATGACTCATAAATGATATGACTTATAAGCAATACCTTTCAACAATGATATCCATAAGTAGGATTACTATTGTTGATTTTCCACAACTAACTCAAAAGTAACGCTTTTGACTTGATTAGCTGTATCGGATTTAGAAAATATTTAAATGTTTAGGTGTGGTACCAAAACACCACATTTAATCTGATTCTAAATCAATCCTAGGTCAATAACCAATTCTCAATGAGAAATTACTATAACCCAGCGAGAAATTGTCTTAAACACAATTCTCATCAATATGCCTATGTATCAACAACTAGTTTATGCATGCAAAAAACTTAGTTCGTGGAATACTTTGTAGATCCACAGAATAAAAAGTCTATACAAAAGGCTTTATGATCCCACAAAGATTCACTACATAGCATATCTCTACAAATATCTCAAGATCTGTACACAACACTTTCATAACCGAGAATCCTGTAACTTGGTTATCCTCTAAGAGAGAATATTCTCAAAGAGTGCTATTTCACATCCAAAATCTCAACCGGAGATTTACTCAAAAGAATATATTGCTAGCATGAATTTCCTCCCTTGCATCAACCCACGGATCTCAGTCCACCAACTAAGATCAAGTTGACTATTGCCAACAAGGAACAAGTTTCAACAACCCCCATCTTGCAATAAAATTACAATATAAAGTCCTCAATCCAAGGATCCTATTCTAAGCATGCCAATCACAAGCAACACAAGGGAACCTAATGGTGGACAAACCAACCCAACCAAACCTAGATCGAACGGATCTAGCCCCCAAGCTATGGATCAATCACACAGAGAGGAATGAGGCATCACAACAGCAGCATCCTGCCACCGGTCATGCTATCAAGCATACACTAGGGAGAGCCCAATAGGTATACTTATACCCTCCAAGACCCATGCACCACTCGGCCAGGCAATATCGACAGCGCACGATCCTTGCACCGGATTTGTTGGACTTGTCGGGGTTGATGCCATTTCGGTTCCTCTATTAATTAATTAATTAATTAGTTAATTAATTACCAAATTCACAGATTTCACAGATGATTTCATAGATTTCACAGAAGATAGAGATTTTCACATGATGTACAGATGATTTGACAGATGTGAAATCATCTAAAATCATCACTGATTTCACAGATTTCACATGATGTACACATGATTTGACAGATGATACAGATGATTTCACAGATGATACAGATGATTTGAGTCATTTGACAGATGATACAGATGATTTCACAGATGATACAGATGATTGACAGATTTCACAGATGATTTCACAGAACTCACAAATTTCACAGATTTTTTTGGCCCTTTATTTGCATATAAAAAAAAAAAGGCTAGTTACAGCTGCAATGCCTGTTGCTACTAATGAAGGGATGCCCTCTGTTGCAGCAACTCCTGCTACACCTGTTGCATCTACAGTGATGTCCACGCCTTTGCAAAACCCTATCCAGCAACTGCTTTCACATATTCAGCGACTAGAATCTTCCATTGAAGATGTTAAGAAAGAGGTCACAGAGGCTAAAGAAAGAATACCCACACAAACAGTCCATGAAAGTGAAGACCACAGGAGAGAGAGAGAGAGAGAGAGAGAGAGAGAGAGAGAGAGAGAGAGAGAGAGAGAGAGAGAGAGAAAGGGGGGGGGGGGGTAGTAATTAGTAATTGAAAATTGACACATGGTCTTTGCAATTTCCCCATCACCAAGTCTTGGAACGGATCCAATGTCTTCATAAAGCTGGCTGCAACATGGGTGTTGTTGAGGTAGTTGAGATGTTACAAATGCTAAAGCCTTATAACTATGTTAGGGTTGAGTTGAAGAAATGAGCGCAAAAATGGGGAAAAAGGTCTCTAGAAAGACCCTTCCCTCATGTCACGAATGAGCAAAAAATTTGTTTACTCTTACCCAACACGACAGTAAGATGTGATTTAGAAAAGAATTGGGAATGATATTTACCGCACATATGACACTAAGTTTGGGAAAGCTTATGTGAACTTTTTTTATCAAATTTTATGAAAGGCAACAGCCTTACAAGAGACCATTAGTCTGGGTAATCTTTCTGGTGATTTTAGAGGTGGTGAGAGTCATAATAGGATACTAAATTTTTTGCTTAATAGTCATCAAATATGCGCTGAACTTAGATCCATGGTATAGAACTTGAAGCCAACTATAAAACGAAATTGCCAAATTTCAATCCATAGTACAAGAACTTAAAATTAACCATATAAAATTTGCTAAATTTTTACATAGAAGGACTTGAAGCCAACCATAAAATAATCTCAGATTGGTTAATACCTCTTGTACTTCCTTTTTCTGTTGAGGGCTTTGCCTATTTGTACTTGTGAGCTGCTGGAAAAATTCATTTTCTGTGTTGGAATCTGAGCAGGCATTTTTCCTATAATGATCATCTTTGCTTCTTTCCTCACCTTTAGGTGGAACTTTTCTAAGATCCTGACAGTCCGTTTCCTTGACTCGTTTTGTCATCATGGCTTCTTTCAACATGTGCACGTCCTCCTGTGCTCGTTCCAATTCATTCTCAATATACTCGGCAGTTCCTCAGCTACAGAACAAAAATTCGAGATTTTTGTCCTGGCAGACTGTAGCTGCTCATCTTTAACTTTCAAGCGGCTTATGTATTCCTCTTCCATTCTTTTGAATTGTTCCCACACAAAATCTCTCTCCCTGACAAGGGCCACCACCTCTTTCTTCCGCTGTGAGTTAAGCTTTTCAGTTTCACCTTTTTGCTTTTGAACCTCCCTCTGGTGCTTTTCTTTTAGCTTACATATCTGTTGTTCAAGCTCATGAATCTGTTTATGTTTCTCCTGTTCTTTAGCTTGATTGTCCTGTAACACTGCTAACTCCTGCTCAATCTTCTGCACTTTTTGTCTTTCATTTAGCAGTTGTTCCTTATGCAACATCTCCAATTCAATGACCGTTTTCTTTAATTTGTCAGCCTTTTGTTTTTCCTCCTTGATTTCAACTTCATGACCCTTGAGTTCAACTTCATGAGCCTTTTGCATGGCCGTTAGTTGCTCGGTATAGTTTTTCAACTGTATGGAAACTTGATTCAAACGTTCTGCTTCTTTTGTAGAAAAGTACGTTTTCTGCTCCGCAGCACATTGCTCAAGCACAAGGGATTTCTTCTGCATATTTGTGCCAACTTAGTTAAAGCAGAATAATTCCAACAACTATCACATCATAATCCAATAAGTTCCTTTGACTAGCTATTCAAGCAGGTGAAGACATGCGCTCGTATGCAACAGATTGATCTAACAGTCAATTAAGATTACCTTTTCTTCATGAAGCTGAAGCTGTAAAATTCCAAAGTTGGCCTGAAGATCTTCAATGTCATCTAATGCTTTTTCTGGACAGCGACACAAACTTTAGGATGATCACCAACTGCTATCGAGCCACAAAATAATTTGACAGTTGGAAATTTGGCCTAAAACAAGGGAGCTAGGATCCACAGTCCACTCGAAAAGCTCGCTCTTTCAAATGACGAACTAGATTAAAGAATCATATATAGCTAATTGAGGGCAAGCACATGGTTTTCCCGTGAGTTAAGATCAGTCCAGTTGACAATAAGTGTAAACAACGAACCTAGTTTTAAATTCAATAGGAAATTTTCTTGCTGCTGTAAACCAAGAGAAAGATTAAGTTCTGCTATCTCTTGAGCCTGATAAGCTTCTTTGCTGGCCTGCGCCCTTCTTGCCTGTACAAGCACAGGATTTACAGAGGGTTTAATCAGGTCCAAATTTGCATCTTCACGTTCACCTGGACTTGAACTACCAAAAGACGGTACATATTCCAAGCAGAACCTGGATTGCTTATACCTAGATCACGCGCACAAAAGCCTCAGGTTTACTTGTTAGAATGGTCAAAAACTGTATATATACTATATAGCAATGACTAACCAGTTTGTTTTTTTAAACTACGCACATAAAGATGTAGCTTACTAGCTTAGTCAGGACTCGAAAGTAACCAGCATATAATTAGTAATTCAGCTGAAAGTGACCCATATAGTTCGTCACGAGAGTCATCTGCTCTGCTCTAGATTTTCTTGTCGTTACATCATTGTTTTTCCTTTCATGTGTTATGTTCTGTGCTTGATCAGGTTAACTGCTTTTTAAAGCATCCTTCGTACTTGAGTTATCAACGATTGTGGATCCACGCCACGTCTAGCCAAGGAAGCTGCCCGAAATCTTTCCATCGTGCTCTTAGCGGTAGCAGGTGCACACCTGGCCTTTACACTGCTTGGGAGCTTGGTAACTTCATATGGTCCTCTGACTGTGACCTTAAGGGAAGACCGCAAGACCTGGATCTTGCACATGTCACACAGCGGCTGCTACAAGAAGAAGAAAGGAGGATTCAGGCTAAAAACAACATGCTTTGAATAGCGGGATGAGGAAGCTTCACAAATCTTAGGAAAATAGGAAACGAAGAGTGAATGAAACTTCCGTGATGCAAACATGAATGGAGGACGGAGTAGCATCAAAGCACATAGGAATGACGAAGGGTTCGCAGCAAAAAGATATTTGCGCCAAGAAAGGAATAACAGGAGCCAGATCATAGCCTGCTACTACAGCAGTAATACGGGCCATATCACAGCAGAATGCCCAAAGAAAGTGGAAGACGGTAGAAAGTTGCTCATGCATGTGTGGCAGATACAGAGGATAAGGAAGAGGCGGTGGCTTTAAGGGTACTCTTCGAGCAAGCCAAGGAGACTCGTCCAAAGGAATTGCTAACAGAACGGAGAAAAATCAAAGGGAAAATGATAGGATGTTCAAGGAGGACGACTTCGAACTGGCCTAGCAATCGGAGGGAAGAGCATAAGCCTGGACTCACAACATGGATGGTATCTAGATTCGGACATCACAACGCACATGGCCTTCGACAAGTCAGTTTTCTCATCATATATACGATAATACATTGCCACCATAGAGGGAAGTACTGGTCCGGGCTTAGGGCTGGAACAAGGCATCCGACATTACTTCAATATCTTTGCAATTGGCAGAGGGGCAAAAAGGAACAGTGCACGATGTCCTATATATGCCTTGAACAGCGAAAATTCTGGTTTCAGTGAGCAAGATGAGAGATATGGGGATGTATTTGAGATTCCTTGAATAGAATATAAGGTCCTGAAGTAGTGGAGATTTTTGGCAATGGGAATACGTGAGGATTGACGCCACAGGCTGGAAGGAATGGTCACTGGACAGTCATGTATGGTGCACGTGTGGCCATTTCAAGACCAAAAAGGATTACCTGAAATTTTGCAAATTCAGGGCATCTGAGTGCTGAAGCAGAGAATATTGTGAAAGAAAATTTTACAATGGGATTGCAAAAGCATACATTCGTATGGAAAAGCACTCGGCGTCGAGAAAAAAAACATTCAGGAAGAGGACACGGATACGGACCATAAATTCCTTATTTTTCAAAATTGGCCTTTTCAGAATTGAAAGACCATGGCTTTTCAAGGGTTTGGACTGAGCCCACATAGAAAAAATCAGAGAATCCAATTTTTGGTTTTAATATATGTAAATTTTATTATTAGTTACAAGAAATTCGATTGTACATAGATCAAACACACTATAGTTTACAACCACTCTCTAATTTGCAGTCAATTTCAATCATTTAGAATGAGAGAAAATGTAATTCTAGATGATATAGGTACTGATTTTTTGTGGATCAGCCTAAACCCTAAATCCAATCGACTTAGATGAATCTTAATCGTGGCTATCAATGGGTCGGAGACTCAAGAAACTATGTTTGATAAGGGAAATGTTGATAGTAAAACTTGTTCACGTGACAGCTGTTGACCCATCAAGACGGCACCGCTAGGAGAGGCTGCGAATAGGAGGTCACATGTTTAATTTCTAATGCATAAGGAATGAACATGAAGTCTTAGAAATGTCGTGCATTAGAGAACTGAAAAGGCTCCGTTCATGGAGCTGAGGTGAGTAAATGAGAAGGGAGTTTCAAGCCTGTGGCACAAAGGAGGGGAGGCACTAGAACTTTTGATTGTCATATACCCCTCAAAATAAAAACAGCTTGCTTGGTACAAAAAATCAGAGTGTCATAGAAATGATAAGTTGTATGATTTATGACAAGAAGTTGCCCAAGTTTCTCAGGTATGTGGTGTCTGGCACAATTATTTATATAGGTGGTAAAACACCAAATCAGGCACTCCAAGATACAACCCCAGAAACATTGTGGATGGTAATAAGAAGACAAGAGACCACTCACATAACTAATTTTTATGCAAAGCTTGTGCCCATGTACCTGAAGTCTAAATGCATAAGTCAGCTACTGTGCATCATTGCCGATTATCCCACAAAAGCCCAAGTTTAAAAGCTATATGATCCTGCAAGGGTCAAAGTCTTGTTCAGGGATTTAGTGTTTGATGAAGACAACTAGGTGGAAGAGACAGGTACCACTGAAGACCATAATAATTAAATGGGAGAGTCGAGGGGAAATGCTCACATGAAGACAATCAAGAAGTGACAAACAGGGGATGCTGTGGAAGAATGAGAGCAAGCAGAATGTGAGAGGAAGGAAAAACCTTCAGAGACGCCAAGGTAATTGAGGAACCAATTAAGCAGATCAACAAAAAATCAAAAGGGCCTCCACAGAGGTACACATGCAAAGAAGGGGATAGCCATGGTCTTCTACATATTTGCTTGAAGCACAACAGAGTCCAAAATGGGAGGCATGGCATAAGGCCATGAAGGAGGAACCGGTCACAGGAAGGAGAAACCAGAAGAAAGGTCATAGGAAGAAAAGGCATACCAAGACAAGTACAAGTGAGATAGAAGAATAGATAGATCCATAGCATGGTTACACAAATAGAACGTAATGATTACAAAAACAAATTTTGCATTGCAATATGGCTGTATTTCGAGACATGGTTCAGGAAGGAAAATTGTTTCTGAAGCGCTGCCACATTGATAGAATGTTCGTGGACATCATAACCAACCCATTGCATCACATGTCTCTTAATGAGTTAATGGGAGTCATTGATTTAGAAGCTGAACTATGAATGAAAGAGCAATTGTTGGTTGGTTAAACGTAACGAATTCATGATTGATGATTCATCTTAAAGTGAAGCATTATGGAGATCCGTGTGGCATCACGAGACTAATAATATTGTTACCTTTTGATTTTCTTATCACAACTGGTTCTATTTACTGCAATCACTTTGAGATCTGGTCATGTGATTAAAGTATGTACAAAGTAACTTTGACTTCATCAACCAGTACGAGTATTCGTGGCGATTATTGTTTTGCCTTTCCTGTGTTATGTTCTGAAGAAAGATCAAGCTAACAGCTTTCATGGTGTCCTTCGTGCTTCCATTATCAAAAGAAAGGTGGCAACCACAGGATAGACTTCGATTATACAACCAAAAAAGTTGTATTGGTCATCTGAACTCAACTACAGTGTATGCAGTTTATCATTTTAGATCTTGCCGACAAGCGCTAAACCTTCAATACCCGAACCAAAACCAAATACCTCACATAGGTCTTTCTCGAGAGCCATTTGTCGGCTGTCCAAAATCTAAATGTATGTTGAGCTTCTCTACTAAAGTGCTTTCTGTGTCTCTAAAACTTCCTTCCTTTCTACAATCAGCTGTTTCTCTCCGACTTCAGCTGCGCCATTGCCAAATGCGCTGCCAATACAGATCAAAAAATCTTAGGTTAATAAGAGATATCGTTCAAACATGATTACAGCCCTCACAAGCCGAATTTAAGTTGTTCTGCCAATGCTTACTATTTTCTGCACTCTAAAATTTACCTCCCCCATTATACTGCCATCTTCCAAACCTGATAGTAGTGAGTTGGGAACGAGGATAAAGAAAACACTAAACTGCGAGCAGACTATAGAGAGTAACACAGCGGCCAGAAAATGGCAAGTCTACAAGGGCATTTCGGATTGATAAATGATTATGCTGTCAGTGAAAGGAAAAAAAGTCCTACATACTCTTCACACCTGAACAGCTTTGATTAAATATATCCACTTAAGCTTCTAGGCATCAAATCTTACAAGAAAAGAAGGCGAAGATATGCAAAAGCGCAACATGTACAGCTTTTATGAGGAAAACTAAAGGCCTCGTAAGAATAATTAGAAGTTTTTAAAAATCTGTAAGAATAGAGCGTTTGTTGTTTGCAGCACGATTATTAGAAGCAAGAACAAAAAGACAGATTTGCCAAGGGAATGCAAGCAGTGTGTTATTAATTCATAATGATATGAGCTACAACCTAAACCTGAATCCAGTTGATACGATTGTGCGATCACAGCAATCAAACGATATAACTGTGTCATTGCATTCCTATAATCATCGTTTTAGATCGCTTTAGAGAAAAACTGTACATTACAATACAACCAAAGGCAGAAAACGAACGATGAGTTTTGTCCTAATTCAGCCCGGACCTCCAGATTGATACATAGCTTTTGTAAGGAAAGATAATTGAGTCATAAGAATAAGCTGTAAAAATCTGTGAAAACTAGAGCATTTGTGGTCTGCCAGCACTAGTTAAACAAGCAAGAGGCAAAGCAAAGACAGATCTGCGAAGGGCATGCAAGCAGCTGTGAGATTAATCCATAACAATATGATCTACAACTCAAACCTGAATCCTGTCAATACGTTCTGCGCAATCACTGCAATCGAACACTACAACTGTGTCATTATCAGTGTTGTATGATAACAGCGATCTTACAGAAACTGTCTAAGATACAGATAAGCCAAGCCAGTAATCAATTTAACAGAGATTTCTAAGCTACAGCACAAGCAAGACAGAAACGAAAAATGAGTTTCTGATACATTCAAAAACTGACCTCCAAATCTGGAATCGTGAACACTGAAAGTGACTGCCAGATCGCCAACGAAAGCAAGCAACTCCAAAGGGCAGCGTTTCTCGTTAGCTCTCCGCCATAGCCAGATTTGAACGTTGCACCTTGATTTGAACTTTGACGTGCGTTGACGGTCGGTCTTGGAAGATGACCGTCACCGACTCGCTACCCGGAGCGTCAGAAGCCCCCCCCGGCCAGTCGCTGTGAAGGGCATGAAGCTTAGTTATAATATTAGGCTCTAAAAAAATTTCAAGACTTTGGAGTGGGTGAGTTTGTAAAGGAGGCCTCTTTCCATGCTCACCCGCTCACCGGTTTTGGATGTTAGAGGATAACATGTGAGAGGGTCGAGGAGAACAAGCGAGAGGGTCGTTGTGCACTGGCTGCTGCAATGGCTCTTGCAATGCAGGGATCCGTTGGACAACAAATCTATTTTTGTCATTCATGTGTGCGTATATTGGGGGTTGGTCCAAAACAAACTAAAGGGTCAAGGGGCCTCACCTCTAATGGTGGTTCGGCCCTACATGAGAAATAGGATTTGCCACTTTCAACCCTGATGGCCTCTTATTGCCCCGTGCTCCCCAACCAATGAGAGTTTTCCGGCTCTCAGAGATACGGTTGCAAGGAGGGGGTGCTAACACTTTTGGTGGAATGATTCACTAGTTTTCTAGAATTATGGTTCCGTAAAAACTTTGATCGCTAATTCGCTAATGTCTCTTTCCCCATTGAATTCGGCTTACAGTTAGAAAAAAATCTTACATGGCTTGAAAGCGATTTACTGTCTTTGATGTGCTCGTGAGGTGCAGTTATACGCACCGCTTTGTTTGCTAAGCGGCGGGTATTTTTGCCGACCGAGTCGGGTCTAGGTATTTCGCTAGACAGTACCAACGGTGGGTGTGACTAGTGTGACACTTTAACCAAGGTGGTGTATGGATGGTGGACGGCCGCTCTGGTGTTTCACAGAGGTCGGGTCCAACTGACTTCATAATTGACAAAACGGAAGGACACTTCAAACCTTGACGATTCCGTATAGCCGGTTAATTCACAAGTCTGATCTAGCAAACCATAAAATAACCAACCTACGATTCTTTTTGTAAACACATTTACCTCAATACGATTCCTGGCTACAATTT